>PVLC010001303.1:0-69643 GCA_004027655.1 Graphiurus murinus | reverse complement strand
CGAGCCAGGCCCTGGAGGTGAAAGTGGAGAAGGGGAACGGGAAACCGGAGGTTTGCCAGGAAAGAAGGTGGGGAGCCGTGCTTGAGAAGGAGGGCAACGTGGAACTCGTGCTCCAGGAGGAGGCGAACCTAGCTGCCAGAGCGCCGCAGGGAAGTCAAGTTGCCACCGAGGAGCGGCGCGTGGACTGGGAGCCAGGGCGCGCCTGCAGGCCTGGTGGCCACGACTTACATTTACAGCTATTCACTGGATTGTGAAGAGGCCCTGTTCTGGGCTTTATTCCTACCGTGATGTCCCCAGAGTTGGGACCACTTAAAAGGTCTGACATAACAAAGTAGTATGAGCTGGGTGCGGTGGCGCATGGCGCATGCCTGTCACCCCAGTACTTTGGAGGCAGAGACAGGAGGATCGCAGGCTAGCCTCGACAATTTAGCAAGTCCCTAAGCAATTTAGCAAGACCCTCAGCAACTTGGTGAGACCTTGCTTCAAGATAAAAAATAAAATAGTGCTAGCTAGGGTGTAGCTCAGAGACAGAATGCCCCTGGCCTCAATCCCCAGTAAAACACACACACACACACACACACACACACACACACACACACGTAAAAGATAGATACAGAAGTCCACCCTTCCAGGTACCAGTGAAACATTGATAGATTAATTACACCTCCCTCTAATTTAGCTCATGATGTAAAACTCAGATTCTGTTAAAGCAAAATGTATTATGTCAACTCTGGGTTTTCAATCAAACATACAATCCATGCCCTATTTTATTTTATTTTTTAATTTTAAAACAGGGTCTCTCTAAATGGCTGAGACAGGCTGCTGCAAACCTGTGGCCTTCCTGTCTCCCTGTCCCAAGTGCTGAGATGACAGACATGGGCCACTGCACGCGGCCCCCTTCTCTCTTTTTATTTGATGGAAGAAGAGGCTCTAAGAAGATAGGAAATCAGTTAAGTACAAAAAGAGCACCATTAGTAATTACCAAAACAATGACTGGCAAGTCACAGTAACTCAAATTATTTAGTCTCTTAGCTAATCTAGATGATGTCCAGGTCATCTTCAAAGATTACTCCTCTCTTCCTCCCTCCCTCCCTCCCTCTCTCCTTTCCTCTTTTTCTCCCTTTCTCCCTCCCTCCCTTTCTTATACGGGGTCTTGCTAGGATACAAACATTGGCCTTGAACTCCTGGGCTCACACAACCCTCTGCCTCGGCCTCCCGAGTAGCTGTGACCATGGGCACCTGCCATCACACCCGGCTAATCTCCAAAAGCCACGTGGTTGGCGGGTCAGAGGCACCATCCCTTCCTAAGCAGGAAGTGGTTTCACCAAGGACGGCTCCGTGCACACTCTCTGGTTCGCAGACAGTCCCCCGCCTCCCCCTGCCCGCCGGGTGTGCAATGCGGCCGCACAGATGGGCTCTCGTGTAAGCTGGGGAGTCACCGGCGCCCCCGCCCCCCGCCCCCCGAGCTGTTGGGATGTGTGGGCCGGGAGGCCCGGGGAGGGAGGGCCTGCATCTCTATTTTCTTTTAAAGAGCAATTACGATTTAATATGGTAAAATTATATCATTAAGCCTACTCAGCTGGAATGAATTCGCCTTCTGATATGCATTTGGAAAGGCAGTTCATATTCCTTCCCTAAAATATATCTATTACATTTCTGTGTCTCCCCGCTACTTCTCTTTTTACCGTGATACTTGAGATATGTTTCAGACAGTCTGGCAGGAGGGGGAAAACACAACCAGGCTGAAACCCAAAGCTTATCTCGCCCCCCCCCCCTCCCGAGACCTTTTGATCTCTGTGAGCGAAAATTAATCCTCAACTATAAGCATGCTCTCCGCCTGCCCAAAGCACGCACTTCTAACGTTCTTAACAAAAGCCACGACTTATTATTATTGTTACTTAGTTTCCGCTCTGTTAAAATAAAAAAAAGCGCCGCAATTTAAATTAATGCATTAAGTTTATATCGAAGGAAGGAAGAAAGGTCGCCAAGCTTATTTTCCAGTTCTGAGTCTTTACCACAGGCAGATCAGAAGTAGCATTTGTAATAGTTTGCTTCTCGCTCAACGCTGAGAATTCGGCACGGTGGTTTTGTCTACTGGGTTATGGCTTCCTTTTTTTTTTTTTTTTTTTTCCCTCAGTTTCTATCCCCCAAGATGTGGGTTGAGCCGTAGCCCCAGGTCTTTAATTATTATTAGAAGTATTATTGTGTGTGTGTTTCGTCTTTGCTGTGATGGGGATTGAAGCCAGGGTCTCAGGCATGCGATGCTAGACAAGTGGTCTACCTCCAAGCTACACCCCATGGCCCTTTTCGGTTTCTTTTCTTTTCTTTTCTTTTTTTTCAATAGGGTCTCACTAAATTGCTGAGGGTCTCGCTCACATGCGAGGCTGGCCTCTACCTCGCCCTCTCCACAGAGCAGTGTGTGAGCACCGCCGTCCCAGCGTCCACAGAGCTCTGCTTCCTGCCATCCAGGAAGCTGCCCAGCTATCCATGAGTGATGGCGACCGAATCCAATAATTACGGTAGAGGGAATACTGAGAGGAGACCAGGGACTCACACCCATGTCATGAGCACTGCAGGACCTGTGGGTAGGAAGGGATGCCATTCCTCTGGTTACACTATACTGTGTGGCAAAAAGGGATGCTGCAAGGGCAAAGTGCCTAATCTGTTGAGGCCGAGTTAATCTAAACAAGAGATTTTCCTTGGTGGGCCTGGCCTAATCAGGTATCAGAGCACCTGGGACTGTCCCCGAGGACAAAGGGGGTGCTTCTGAGGCCTGGGAAGGACACGGTCATGCTTGGGGGAGGGGGAAGGGGGGCGCAGGCAGGGGGCACAGGTCCTGCAATGAAATGACCTCAGCTAACAACAGCTTAGAGGAGAAACCCCGGGCTCAGATGCGCCCACAGCCTGGCCTTGGTGTGGTGAGCCCAGGCTTGGGGTCCAGCGCACGCCCGGCACAGCGCACAGACGCACCAGGAGGCGGGAGGCGGCCGCACACACGGCTACCTTCAGGCCGAAGCCTTGGCCATCTGGCACGCAGCTCTGCGGCACGGTGCAGGAGTGTTGGAGGAAGCCAGGCTGCAGCTCCCCCACCCCACCCCGGGACCTCGGGAAAGCGACTAAACCCTGGGGTATCTCCGACCAGGGCAGAGGATGCGCCGGTGCCTGGCTGCTCCGACCTGCGGGAGGGAGGCTTGGTCTCTCCTGATCACTACGCTCCCCAGAACCCAGCTCCAGCGCCCCGCACAGAGAGCTGGCCTTCTAGTCCAGTGCAGACCAGAGTCACATTTGGATCTGCGCATCCCGCTCCCTGGTGAAGCTGGCCGGGGCTGCCCAGGTGTCCGCCCGCTCCCACGGCTCCCGCCGGGCCTTGGGGTCTCGCGAGCAGAACCAGGCGGAGCCCCGTGCCAAGTTCCACCCCAGCTCCAGCTGGCCACGCTTGCTGCGGCCTTAGCCATGCCTGCGGGAATGCCCTCTTCAGGATCCGGCCACCCCGGCAAGCACCTCAGCGCCTCTGCGCTTTCCATGTGACAGGCACGGGCACAGAGGCTTTCAGCTCTGACCACAGATGCCACCGAGGCATCCCCGGCCCGTGCGGGCTTCCACGCATTCCCTGCCTCGGGGCAGGCTGGAGGCAGATGAGCACCAGAGCTATACCTCAGCCGACCCTGCGCTATCTGCCCGGGTACGGGAGGGGCAGGCAAGGTGAGGACCCAGAGGTGGTCAGTCTTCGGGAGGGGCCAGCCCTGCCCACCGCAAATCAGCCCTGCTAAGCCGGCTCCCCTCCTGGAGGTGCGTGCTGGGACACAGGACAGTGAACGTTGACAAGCAACAGCACTGGAGCCCAGAGTGCCAGCTACTGCACTGACTGCGTGGGAGCCGGGCAAGGGCCTGGAGCAAAAGATTCACTGCCAGTAACTGTTTCACTTCTCACGGAATTCCATCGGGGAATTTCTTTTTCTTCTTCTCGTATCCTTTTTTTTAACTGACATATAGCAATGATGTACGTGTGTGTGTGTGTGTGTGTGTGTGTGTGTGTGTACATGTGTACATATAACGGGATGTACTGATATCTATTCACCGTGAAGAGATTAAATAGAGCTGATTAACACAACAGCCACCTCACTCACTTCTCATCCTTTGGATAACAACACTTCAAATCTACTTTTTAAGCAAGTTTTAATATCACACACGATTAGGATATATTTTTATTTTACTATTTTATTTTTATTTACTTTTTTTTCCTGCGGTATTAGGGATTGAACTCAGGGGCATTCTACCTCTGAGCTACACCCCCAGCCCTATTTTTTATTATTTTTTGTTGAAACAGGGTCTCACTAAGTTGCAGAGGGCCTCACTAGGTAGCTGAGGCTGGCCGAGAACCCAGATCCTCCGGTCTCAGCCTCCCGAATGCTGGGATTACAAGCATGCGGCAGCACGCCTGGCTATTATGATATATTTTTAGACATCACATTATACAGTGCTTGAATCCAGGAGCATTCTACCTACAAGCGATGCCCCGATCCCTTTTAAAACTTTGAAACTTTTTATTATTACTATTATTTTTAATTTTGAAACAAGGTCTTGCTAAGTTGCTGAGGATCTGTCTCAGTTGAAGAAGCTGGTCTCCAACCTGCGATGGTCCTGTCTCAGCCTCCCAAGTACTGGGATGACAGGCTTGCGCCACTGCTCCTGGCTATATAATACTCCATCATTACTGACAGACACTGCTGTGTAACAGAGACCACTGAAACTCATTCTTCCTGTATCTCGAAATTACTTAAGCACGTGTGAGACTGCGGTAAGACGCCTGGGGACCGACATGTTCTTTGACAAAAACCCTAAAGCTGGATCATGTTTCAATGTACTGTAGAAACCTAAGAGGAACGTCCTCGGGGGACACAGTTCACATGCACACTATAAATCACAGGTGTAGACATCCGTGAGAAGCGTGTTGGCCCAAGAGTGCAGGGGCCCAGTCTTTCCTTCCGTCTTCTGCTCACAGGCGGCCCCACTGGGGCGGCTCAGGAGGTGGCCTGGGGACCTTGAGCCAGGCGCCCAGCTCTCCGAGCTTCCCTCGCTAGGTCCTTCCTCTTACGAGGGCTGGGTGGGATGCTCCCGAGAGAGATTCCTAGACGGCGGCCACTGCCCAGCGCCACCGCAGCCCCAGCAGCCGGTTGACATACTGTAACAGGAGTAACCCAAGGGGTGGGCTATGGGGTTGCTTGTGTTGTTGTTTTACATTTGTTTGTTGTTGTTGTTTTTTTTTTTTTTTTTTTTTTTTTTTTTTGCGGTACTAGGGATTGAACTCAGGGCATTCTACCTCCGAGCTACACCCCCACCCCTATTTTTTATTCTTTATTTTGAAACTGAGTCTCACTAAGTTTCCGAGTGCCTCACTAGGTAGCTGAGGCTGGCCACGAACCCGGATCCTCCGGTCTCAGCCTCCCGAATGCTGGGATTACAAGTGTGCGCCACCATGCCCGGCTTGTTGTTTTACATTTGTAATACAACTTCAAAATAGAAAGTTTGCATTTGTTAATTGGGGAAAAAACATAATTATTCAATGATAGTAATGGACTGTCTCAGAATATTGCTGGAAGCCTCACGGAGCAGAGCTCAGGGGCCTGATGCTTCTCACCAGCTGAGGGACCGAGATGCAGGACCTGTGGGGGCTGACCACACAGGAGGGCTGGGACTGGAACCTTCCTCCATCCTGGTCTTTAAACTTGTCTATACAGTTGTACTAGAGAATGAAGCCAGACACGTTCTACCTCCGAGCTACACCCCTGACCCTTCTTAATTTTTTTTTTTTTTAATTTTGAAATAGGGACGTATTTAGTTGCTGAGGCTGGCCTCCGATCTGCCATCCTCCTGTCTCAGCCTCCCGAGTACTGGGATGGCAGTCGTGCACCACCACATCTGGCTCTGCCTTGGATTCTTCAAGTTAATTCAGTGTAGGAAAAGGAAGCAAGACTGGAAAATCCATGTAAACTAAGCCATGCCTGCGGTCATCCGAAACACAGCCACACAATCTGGGCGTCAGCAAAGCTCCATCCAAGAGAAATACACCATGGACCACCGGGGAATCTTAAATGTTTCAGAAGTCACATTTGAAAACAGTAAAACGAAAACAGGTAAGACGAATGGGAAATCTGTTTTATTTAAGCTGATATTTCTCAAGATGCCACCCTTTCGATGTGTAAAAACGTGGAAATGTTAATGTAATATCCTGGATTTTTAATTTTTCCTTTTGTGGTACTGGGGATTGAACCTGCAGCGCCCTCCCACTGAGCTCCGCCCCCAGCCCTTTTCCGTTTTTGTTTTGATACAGGGTTTTCACAAAGTTGCCCAGACCAGCAGGGAACTAGCAATCCTCCTGTCTCAGCCTCCCAAGTAGCTGGGATTAAAGGCTTGTGTGTACCACACCTGGCAAATGATAGAAAAAAATTGTTTTAAGTGCTGAGGATGGAACCTGGGAACACAAGTATGGCAGGCAAGTGCTCTACCACAGAGCTGTATCACCAGCCTGGCATTCTGCATTTTTAAAACACTAAATTTATTGGATCTTTAAAATCTAGCCTGGGAGCCAGGAATGGTGATGCGTGCCTGTCATCCCCATACTTGGGAGACTGAGACAGGAGGATTGCAAGATTGAGGCCAGTCGCAGCAATTCTGTAAGACCCTCGGCAACTTAGTGAGACCTTGTTTCAGAATACAAAACCAAACAGGGCTTGGTGCAGCTCAGAGGTAGAGCGCCCTTGGGTTCAACCCCCAGTACCAGAGGACAAAAACCTCTGCTGCGGGAGCTGGGGTCGGGCTTGGCGGGAGCGTAAGGGCTTAGCACGCATGAGGCACTGCAAAATCTGTGAAGGAAAAAGACCCCAAGACCCCAAACAGAACCAAGCAGAGCCCCGGCGTGTGCTCTGGCTGCTTCCACTCACAGCACACACATTTCAGGGCCTCGGTGGTGGCCGCCAGCAGCTCTGGGGCCAGGCGGCACTGGAGGGCTCTTTTGTGTCTCCTGTCCCGTTCCGTCCCTGTGCCCCGGCAGGGCTGTGGGTTAGAGAGGCGGGCAGGCGCCACCTATACTTCTTCCCAGGCACCTGTGAGCGCCATTCTTAGCTGCAGACCCACTGCGCGCTCCCCGGTTCAGCCACGCAGCCCCGGGTTGGGGCGCCCTGTCCCGCCCAGTTCTTTCCTGATGTTGCTGAAAACCCCAACTCTGGAGCAGAAGTGGGACAGGTGAAAGCTCCCCGCAGCGCAGGTAACCACCCAGCAAATGATGCTCTTCCCCTGCGCTTGGAGACAATCGGCGAAAACAAGCCCCCTATTTGCTAAATAAAAATAGCTTGGCTGTGAGCTTCTCGGGTCAGGCAGGCAGAGCCCAGTCGGGGTTCTTGCTGATTGCCTGGCCGACAGCAATCTCTCCCTTGTCCCGGAGATGAACACTAATTGACAGAAGAATCAGGAGGATTGCTGAATGACTGAGTGATCTTTGAGAGAAAAGTGTGGCCAGGAAAGAGGAAACCAATTTCAGCAAAAAAAAAAAAAAAAAAAAAAAAAAAAAAAAAAGACAAGCTTTTTTTTTGGTTGTTTTGTTCGTTTGTTTTGTTTTGTTTTTTGAGAAGGCCCAGGAACCAGGGAGATCAAATAATATAAAGGGGGAAAGGAGCCAGGCGTGGTGACACATACCTGTAATCCCAGTACTGAGACAAGAGGATCAAAGGTTCGATGATAGCCTCAACAATTTAGCGAGATACTCAGCAACTTAGTGAGACTCTGTTTCAAAGTAAAAAAATAATAATAATAATAATAAAAATAAAAAGGGCTGGGTGTGTAGCTCAGAGGTAAAATGCCCGTGGGTTCCATCTCTGGTAGCTCTGTAAATTGCCCCAGGGGGACCAGCCCAGGGACAGCCAAGAGGCCCCAGTTCCTCGGCTGAACCCCCACCATCAGGCGTGGGCCACAAAGAGCAGGGCGGGCAGAGACCAGGAGGCTGACGTGTGCTCCTTAATCAAGGTTCGGGCTCTTCAGAGCCACTGCGGGCTGGGGCCAGAACCTTGCTTACACGGTGTCCACAACGGCGAGGAAGTCTCAGATTAAATAATCTACAGGAAGGGCATCCAGAGGGCCGTAAGTACAGGAAAGCACAGACCTACAGATCGAGCACCTGGCCTCGGCTTCGCTTTCAGCCCTTCCCCCAACAGAGCGACCCAGAACCGGGACGGCCACACGGCAGACACGACAGGCCGAACACCACCACTGGACTCCCCGAAGCCAGCGCACAGAGGAGGGACGGGCGCCCTGAGCCACTCTGGGACTTCAGTGCCAAGCGGGGGAGGGTGCAGGGGACCTCTGAGGAAAGGTCGCAAGGGTCACGGTGGGGAGCCCCCAAAGGAGAGGCGGGGGCGGGGCACGGAACATGGCCCAGAGTTGGGAGTTCAGGGGGACAGGAAGTTCTCTGTGGTCCTGACTACACTCCACGGGGAGGCTGAGAACCGCCTTCCCTGGCGAGCAAGCACTGGTTCACTCACTCCCTCCCTCATTCATCCATTCATTCCTGCTGGGAACCCAACACAGGGGCGTTCTGCCTGTGAGCTACAACCTAGCCCCCTTTTTTATTGGTGCTGCTAAGGATTGGACTCAGGGGGGCATTCTACCTCTGAGCTGCACCCCAGCCCTATTTTTTTTTTTTTTAATTTAGAAACAGAGTTGCTGATAGCCTCAATAAATTGCTGAGGCTGGCCTTGAACCTGCAATCCTCCTGTCTCAGCCTCCCATGTGCTGGGATTACAAGCGTGTATCACTGACGACCGGCTCCCAGTTCCCTTTTGTACGTCTGATTTTGAAACAAGGTCGCACTAAGCTGCCAAGGCTGGCCTAGAACCTGCGACCTTCCTGTCTCAGCCTCCCATCCCTCGAGAGCATGTATTTATTTACTTACTTACTTACTTATTGAGGTGTTACTGGGGATTGAATCCAGGGGGCATTCTACCTCTGCCTCTACGCTGCACCCCCAGAACTTTTTTCTTTTTTGGAAGCAGGGTCTTGCTAAGTTCTCCAGGCTGGCCTCACACCCGGGATCCTCCTGTCTCTGCCTCCCAGTTACTGGGATCGTAGGTGTGGGCCACCGTGCTCAGCTCTGGAGAGCTTTTTCACAAGCAAGGCACTGAGTCTGGTTAGGAGTGGTGCTGGAGGCCTGGGGCACTGCAGAGTGGACACCAGGTGACCTTGGCGGTCTCCTCAACCCTGGCTTCCCCAGTGCAGCAGCAGGCTTCCCATCACGCCATCCCCCCGGGACGGGGGCAAAAGACACACCGGGGAGCCGGCCAGACCCCCGGGGTGGGTGGGCTCCTAAAGCAATGAGGGAGATGCCGCTTTCCCGCTGTCTTAGAAAATGCCGGTCAACCCAACAGAGTCCCTGATGGACGTCATCAAGCTCACGAGGGAAATTAGCCCCGACGGGAGAAACCCTGGCGCCCGCCCGGATTCTGCTAAATTACAGCCCTCGCGCACGGTCGCACCAGATCCTCAGCACTTCCATTCAAGAGGCATTTGCTGCAGGAGGCTCAAGAGCCAATAAAAAAGGCAATTTCGCAATATCTCTACTGTGTCCCCAATCAAGCAAAGGGCCGAAGGCGGCTCTGTCCCCAGGACCCTGCGCTGGCTTGCCACCCGGCTGGTTTTCAATTGACACTGCCGCCGCCGCCGCCGCCACCGCATGAGGACGCCCCCCTTCCCTCCCCTGCAAGCGGGGTCCATTGGAGTTTTGTACACCACCGCAACTGCGCACGGGGCCGTGGGTCTCTACTGGGGCTGGTTTACACACCCAAGGAGACCGCTCCAGGTACAAGCGAGGGTTCTCAAAGGCAAATAAAATTTAAGGGGGGGGGGACCCACTAGATCAGAAAGTAAGGAAACTGTGGCTACAGGACATTCGACTCTGTGGTCCTGAAAACTAATTCAGAAAAGGAAGTTCCAGCTTGGGTGGCCCATGCCTGTCATCCTGGTACTTGGGAGGCTGAGACAGGAAGAACACAGGTTCGAGGCCAGCCTCAGCAACTTAATGAGACACTCAGCAACTCAGGGAGAGCCTGTTTCAAAATAAAGAAAGTCTGAGAGTGCAACTCAGAGGTGGCACACCCCTGGGTTCAACCCCAGGACGCCTGCCCCACACAAGCACACATAAGCAGGGGCACAGATGTGACCCCCTGGAAGGACTGCCTGGTATTTCAGAAAAGTCTAAGAAAATGCAGGATGAGAACAGAAGGGTAAACTGAGGCTGGGAGTTCAAGGTTCTTTTTTTTTTTTTTTTTTTTTTGGTCACCTATTGCTTTGTGACAACCCCGTCCCCAAAGCTCAGAACGCTTAGAGTAAGGACGTGCTTTTGCTCCTGCATCCCCCGAGAAGCTCTTCCGAGCCTCCAAGGCCTGGGCACCCCGCTGGCCATCTACTTGTCTGTCCGTCCATCTCTCTAGCCTCTCCTCGTCCTGTCTCCAGGAAGCCTCCTCACTCAGCCATCCAGACAGGCTTGCAGCCACGGCAGGAAGGTCCCCAAGGACAAAGCAGGAAGCTGCCAGGCCGAGCAGGGACACGGGGTCACTTCTGCAGTGTTGGGTCACCCAAAGCAACTGAAAAGGGTGGCCAGAGGAAAGGAGGGACGGCCTTGAACACAGCCCCTGGGCAAAAGCAGCAGAAGCCCAAACAGTGCGTGTGTGTGTGTGTGTGTGTGTGTGTGTGTGTGTCACTGGAGAGGGAACCCTGGAGGCATTATACCTACAAGCAATGTCCCCAGGCCTTTTTTTTTTTTTTTTTTTGAAACACGCTCTTGCTAAGTTACAGAGGGCCTTCGCTACGTTGCTGAGGCTGGCCTCAAAGCTGCCTTTCTCCTGTCCGAGTACTGCTGACCAAGCCGGGCTGGGGGTGGGTATACAAAACGTGGTAGGTAGGACGTAGACAGCCAGGCTGTAGCGTGATCCCAGCTGTGCTTTGGGGTGAAGACCCGAGTTCTGCCCAGTGGGGACCCAGGCTCAGTGGACGGAGTCCTGGAATCAGAATCATCTCCACGTGATTTAACAATAGCCTGGAAGTCCTTGAGAGCTATCTGGGAAGTGGTCAAAGCTACTGTGCAGACACACACACACACACACACATACACACACACACACACGTCAACTCCTGTCAGCACCTGTGCTTGCTGCTGGGGGCCTGCAGAGAAACTGAGTCAGCAATTCCCATCACTGCAACTCAGAGCCGTGCGCTGCTTACCCGAAAGGGAAACACTGGTTGATTGAAGGTGAGGCCCAGCTCTGGCCCAACCGAGAAGCCCCAGATTCTCAAAGCGCACAGCCAGCCACGGGCGGACCCCAGCAGACGCCGCACACACAGCCAAATGTACCTTAAGTGCTTCTTAACCTGGTTTCGGCCACGCCGGCCTTTGCTGCAATTCTGCTGAACAGGTAGCTCCCCGGAAAATTAGAGAGTTAAACAACATTTACCATTAGCCATTATTTGGAAAGCTACGTACTGAATTACGGGGCATAAGAGATACTTAGCTAACTGAAGTCTGGCCAGGACGCGGGGCAGATGCACCTCAGGACCAGGCTGGCATTCTGATGAGCCACTGCTGGCCACAGCCACCGGCTCCGAGAAGTTGTAGTGGAACGGAAGGAGGAGCCAGGCCCAGTAAACATGCCCGATGCTTCTCCCAGTACTCAGGAGGCTAAGACAGAAGGGTTGCAAGTGAGAGGCCAGCCTCAACAACTCAGGGAGACCCTCAGCAACCTCGTGAGACCTTGTTTCAAAATAAAATAATAAAACAGGGCTGGGGTGCAGCTCAGAGGTAGAACACACCTGGATCCAACCCTCAGAAGCAAAAAAAAAGAAGAAGAAGAAGAGGAGGAGGAAGAGGAGGGGTGGTGCATGGTGGGAAGGCATTCTGCAATTTTCCAAAGCTTGGGAAATAAGCCATTTTCAACTCACTCACTGCACTCGCCGGCGAATGCAAAAGGAAGCCCCAAGAGCTCTCGGTGGACTCCGCACCCCCTAACCCTTTAGGCACATGGTCACCGCGGGTAACAGCCGCAGGCACTGAGGCTGCAGGCGGCTGCCTCCGGGCGGGCACTGCTCCATTTCCTGGCCTCTTCCTCCTAGTCTGTTATTCCACTCACTCCGGGCACCCTGTTCCCAAATTCCTGTGGTCCGTCTTTCACCACTGGAGGAGGTCCCTGTGGGGCAGGAAGAAACTGGAAGAAGCCAGGCGGTGACCCCCCGAAAGTGTGTTCCCTGAGATGGCTCCCACAGGGGGTCCGAGTTCCAGAGACCGGCAGGCAGGTTTCAGTGAGGATGGCGTGTGTGCCCAAAACAGTCACACCAAGAGATCTGTTTCCAGCCTAAGTCTTCCAAAGGCTGGGATACACTAAAATGAAGAAGAAAAAAAAAAAAAATGGAGGTGCCAACGATTTGTAGGCTAAATGAATGTTAAATACTTCAAAGGACAAATAAGTCAGCAGCAAAAGATTTTATGAGTCCGCTTCCTTCGCGGGGGCCTGGAGAGTGCGGTTTTACTGCTGCGAATTCTAGACACCGGCCCCCCCTCCCCCGCGCCCCCAGCATCTGTTTGAAAGATGTCGAGGAGGACTGCTTTCTTGGCTGTGATCAGGTGGCTGGAACAAGGGACGGGCACTCCCGCTGCATCTAGCTTTCCTCTAGCGATGGACGTTTTTATTAAGCCTCTTGCGCAGCAAATACAGGAGACGCCGTGTCTGGTCTTCCCGGTTCTGTCACGGGATTTGGTCCTTTGCAGACCAAGCCCGGTGAGCCTGGTCGACCGGGGTGGAACTTGCCTGCTCTCTGTTTTCTGGCATCTCAAGGAAGCGAGGAAACCGCCCGGCCTTGCTTTCTGTTTAGCTCATCATGTGAATGTATGTGTAAAATTCCAAGTTAAATACTAAATATGAGCTTCTTACATAAATATGTCAGGCCACAGGGGCTGGCCAAAACCAACAGGCCTTGCAGTTTGGAGCGGGAGAATTTTCGCCGAGCCCGGGAGCTTGCCTGCTCTTTTTTTGAGCAGTTTTTAAAAATGTCTCCCACAACAACTGAGAGATTAGAATACAGCCCAGAGAAAGCAGAGAAAGGATATCTCTTTGTGGCACGCGGGGACAGACCTCTGCCAGGCCCACGCTGGTTCTGCCTGTAAGATTCTGCCCAAAACCTAAAACCCACCCCGTCAGCGCAACCTCCAATTAAGAAGTAGGCAGGTTTGGTTCATCCAGAAGTAAAGAGTGGCTCATTTCAAATAATTTTTGTTCCGTGTAAGGGAGATAAATACACATGGATACTCCCTAGACACAGAAGACCAAATTTAAAGAAACGAAAGCACAATTGACTCCTAAGCAGAGCAAAATACACACACTTTGCTGGAAACAGTAACACTAGAATAGAAACGACCCAATAACAATTCCCGAGACTGACGTGCTGATACCGAAAGTCTGTTCACAAACTAGAAAACGTTATTTCACTGAAATTGTTCAGCTGAGACTACTTTGCAATGAATGCAGTTTTTTTTTTTAGGTGCTCATTTTAGTTTCCCTGTAACAAATCTACTAACAACTTCTTTCTTGAAATGAATAGAGTCAGGTGTGGTGGCGCACACCTGTAATCCCAGTACTTGAGAGGCTGAGACAGGAGGATCGCAGGTTGGAGGTCAGCCTCCGAAACTTAGTGAGATTTTCAACAACCCAGCAAGACCCTGTTTCAAAATTTAAAACATAAAGAGGGCTGGGGTGGTAGCGAAGCTTGGAGGTAGAATGCCCCCTGGGTTCAATCCCCAGTACCACCCCCACACACACTCCCAAAGAAAGAGGCGGTGTGGTGGCGCACACTTGTAATCCCAGTACTTGGGAGGCTGAGACAGGTTCACAGCCAGCCTCAGCTACTTAGTGAGGCCCTTCTCAACTTAGTGACACCCTGTTTCAAAAAAAAAAAAAAAAAAAAGGAAGAGAAAAGAAAAGAAAGAAAGATAGGGCTGTAGCAACTGAGTGTAGCTCAGAAGTAGAAAGCCCATAGATTCAAATACCCAGTCAAAAAAAGAAAAAGACAGACAGACAGACATGAATGGAGCTTACTTTCTCCTTACGTGTGGAAAGCAAGACATACTGTATCATACAAGCAGCACAAAGTCAAAAGACACCCCCTCCCCGTGCCATTGTAACACTTGAAGTTGTCTCTGAGATTCTAAGGGGAAGCTGGTGGCTACGAAGACCAGAATTACAACTGCTTTTTCCTCTTTCGACTGATGTACATGGCTTTTTTAGCTTCCCCCCCAGTCGTGCGCAAATGCAGATTCTACAAGGAGTATTTCAGGCATTTCAACGGAAAGTGAACTCCCATGAATTTTGGCAAAAATAGTGGAAACGGGGACTGAAACAGAAATATCCAATAAAACACTTTCTTTTTCCTGAAAGGGATGGAAAGGAAAGCAGCACGCCCTGAAAAGAAAATAATTTTTATAAAACGTTACTAGGAATAGCTCTCAGCAAACTGACGGGGAATGCCACTCTTTTTTTATGTAAAAAAAAAAAAAAAATCAAAACCTGTTTCCCAAAATGTTTCTTTAAAACCCTCAGCACCTCACACACACACACAAAAATTTTACTTCCAGAATGTTAAATTCCTTTAAGCTTTATTAAAAAAAAAAAATTAAGAAAAGGGGCCAGTTCTGCCAACGGGCATTTTTAATCATCTCAAATAAAAAATAAGTAAGTCACAAAGGACTAGCCAGACATTTCGAAAGTGGTTATAATTCTTTTTTAAGTGCGAGGACTGGTTTCGCCACATAAAAGTCTCTATTGAAACGTTTAGGTAACGCGCACCTTCCACGAGACAAACTGTCCCAAGACAGAAGGGTCTGCGCTTACCGGCCGCCGGCCCTAGCCCTCCTTTGCCTTCTTGCTGCCATGAGGCAGTTGTGCAGCTCCGGAGGGGAAGGGAAAGGGGTTGATTTAAGCCAAACAAAACAGAAGCAGAAACTCAGAAACGCCTCTGCTAGAATGGTCCAGGCATCGCCCACCCCCGAGCTCCTTCCAGAAATCCAGAAGGCCACAGGCGCCGCCCCAGACCTGTCAGAGGGGTGTGCACCGTCCCCAGCTGAGGGAGGCCGCACAGTCACCGGGCGGGTGACAGACTGAGGAACAGCACCTCTGTCCAGGAACCCTGTCTAGCTGGTGCTAACAGAAGCACTGTGTTTCAGTCTGATCTTGCACTCGGTGTAAATGGAGGACCGAGGAGAGGAAAGCTCCCTGGATTATCTGACATGATGAAAACAAAGAATTCCCCCAGAGGTGACTCCAAACTCTGGTTCCAGAGACCGACACACGTGGAGACAGACTTTAAAAAGCCTACTACACTGCCTGCACAGAGCGGCCCTCCAGGAAAGCGCCAGCCCAGACGCAACCAGAAATGCGAGCCCCTGCCTTCAAGGAGCTTTCGATCTCACGGAGGAAAAGACCCCAGGGCCGGAGAGAGGCAGATGGGGACCGGGGGCCATCGGGGAGGGCTTGGGTACCTGGGGACCGTCAAGGCCCTGTCTCCTGAAGATCCTCTCGGCTCTGGTCCTTCAACTTTTCTTGAACTCTCTGTGTCATTAAGAGCCGAATTTGGCAAGGGGTGGGAATTCCGAGAGGCGCTCCCTGGGACTTTAGTGAAAGTTTAAACAACTTGTTTACAATGTTTGGGCCATCTGTTGCAACAGAGTGGACTTGAATGGAGACAAGTCCTGGGCGCACGCACCTTGGGTGCTGGAGAGTGTGGGTGACCTCTCCTCTGGCTCTTGCCTTCCTGGACCGAGACCCACGACGACCCTCGCGCTGAATTACCTCCAGAAACGAAACCCCGGAACAACTGTTTATGATAAATGTTGAAAACCTCTGGATTGACAGTCGCAGAATAAACCGACTTTCGTAACCAGAAAGCATTCTCCACATACGGAAAACACTTCTTTTTTTTTTTTTTTTTTTTTTAAATGCGGGTCTAGTCTCAGAATCCACATACAAAGACTCGTCTTCTGTGTGTGTGTGTGTGTGTGTGTGTGTGTGTGTGTGTACGCGGACGTTTCTGGTGGCCCCTTCTAGCGCGTGTACCTTCCCATCATGCCCTGGCGTTCTCCAGCCCCTCCGTGCCCCCGCTGTTGATTGTGAGGTTGATGACGAGCCGCACAGGGTATTTACTGATCCGGTTATCTTGTTCCGTGACAGGCAGAATCAATCAATCAAGCGGCCGGCTTGCGCTCCCGCATTCCGGGCACATCTCTGCACTTCAGGATACGAGATCAGAGTGTTATCCAGCCAAATTTGATCAACAAACGCGGTTCCCCCGTGCCAGGGCAATCTCAGATGAAGCTGTTATTAGGTGGAACTGAGAGAAGTGATAAAGACGGGGCGGCGGAGCCCGAGGAGCCCGGCTGGGCCGCGCTGACAGCTTTTATAGAGCCAGGCAGCCATGGTGCTTCTGTCAGGATTATAAAAGTCCCCTTGATTTGAGGGAAATCGTGCTGCACATACGCGGGTGACCCGCGGACGCCGCGTTTCCTCATGTCCTCTGAAATCCTCCAGAATGGAGAGACCTCTTTTAGTAGTGTAACACTGCAGGCCCAGTCCTGTGATGAGAAAGTAATATGTATAGCCTAAGACAGCTCTCTTGGGAATCTTCAGAGAGCTCTTCCCATAGTCCTTTTTATCATTATTATTATTATTATTATTATTATTATTATTATTATTGTTGTTGTTGTCATTTTATCATTCAGTGTAAGCGAATGTCTAACAGACACAACGTAAGTGGGCATGGAGGTGTTATAACAGGACTTGGGAGGCTGGCACAGGAGGATGGCAGGCTCAAGGACAGCCTCAGCAACATAGCAGGGCCCTGTCTCAAATTACAAAAAAAAAAAAGGCTGGGGGATTGTGTAGCTTGAAGATAGAAGGCCCCTGGGTTCCATCCCTAGTACTGGGAAAAGAAAAAAATAAAAGAGAGAGAGACAAAACCCGGGTTGATAATTTAACCAGAGTCATAAATAATTTACTAATATCACATCCGTGGCACGGTGTGTTAGTTGGTGTCAATGTTTTAAGCGGATCTCGTGAACGCCCAAGAAAATCTCTTATTGTGCCCATAGCTCTGCTTCCCAACGGCCCTGCAGTTATTTTACATTATTTAATCCCAAACCCCATCTTTTGGAGTCTACCTTCCTCTTGTGTTTTAAATCTTTAATGGGCACCTTTGGCGGTCCATGGCTACAATGATTAGATATCTGCAGAGAGAAATTGAAAAATTAATCAGCGTGCCCATTTTCTACTTCTGTAGTACACCACAAATTACTTACTTGTAGAGCTAACTTCTGCTATGTTCCTGAGCCCTGCAAAAGGCTGAGAATGATTTCAGATGGAGCCTATCCAAGTTATTCTTTGAGATTTGTATTCTGGGTTTTCATCCAAATTTTGTCTCTAATCTTTTTTGTTGTTGTTGTTTTTGGTACTAGGGATGGAACCCAGGGGTCTTTGACCTCTGAGAAACCCCCACCCCCAGCCTTATTTTTTTTTATTTTTTTATTTTGAAACAGAGTCTCACAAGTTGCTGAAAGTCTTGCTAATTTGCTGAGGCTGGCCTCCAACCTGGGATCTTCCTGTTTCAGCCTCCCAAGTACCGGGATGACAGGAGTGCACCACCACGCCCGGTTTTGAATCCTTTTAATTAAGACACTCTTCGTGGTGGAGGTTGTGTCACATGTGTCCTGTGACCAGGGAAAGAACGTCCCAAGCAAATCACAGGAACGATGTGAAAGTTGTTTACTAGCCTTTTATGCATTTTCCTACTTACAGTACATTTCCCAACTCTATAGAAAATGGGAAATGCTATCCCCGTGTAGTTTATTATAGAAACTGATATATGCATCAATCTGACCTTCGCCTAAGTAACTCCCTAACCACAAGGAATGGAAAAAAAACCAAACAAAACACCCCAAAGTCAGCCATTACATCGAGAGTCCCATCCAAACTGCTAAATCTATTAACTTTGTTTTCTTTTTTTCACTATTATTAAACTGGAAAGGAAAAAAAAAATTCAACTGGAAAATTGTGCCTCTCTCGTTTCCCCTGTCATCATGTAATAAGTATGAGAAATATATGTGCGCTGGCCAAGGGGCCGCCAGACAAAACACCCACTCTAAGTGACGTACTGTTTTCCATACCGCGCAGACAAAATCAAAACAACAGAACTCCTGCAAACAAAAACAAAATCTCATTTCCCACCAGCATTCCAGACAGAGGCAACTGACAGGAAAAGGAGCTGGGGAAAAAACCAGCTTGCGATGGCGGTCAGGGCCTCCTGGCCTCCCCCGCCCCGGGCAGAGGCTGGCCACGCACGCACACGTACACACGCACACACACGTGCGCACACACACGCATACGTGCACGCATGGCCCTTGTCACACTGCTCGCTTAACCCTTGAGAGAGTGTTTAAGTGTTTGCCAGCACTGGAGAACCTTTTTTTTATTTTCATCTTTAGGCAAACATTCACACCAAGGGGCCTGCTTTTTTGTTTTGTTTTGGGTTTTTTTGGTAGTACTGGGGATTGAGCCCAGGGCCATTCTAGCTCTTAACTGCACTGTAACAGGGTCTTGCTAAACTGCTGAGGCTAGCCTGGAACCTGCAATCCTCTTGCCACAGCCGAGCAGGCACTGAAGTTACGGGTGCGCGCCACCGTACTCCTACGTGTTTTAATTTCCCTCCCCCCTCCTCCTTTCTTGGTACCTGGGACTGAACCCTTGAACCCACGGGCCTCCAAGCCACACCCGCAGCCCTACTTTATTTTTAGTTTGAAAAGGGCTAGGTTGGCTAGGTCGCCGAGGTTGCAATACTTAATCCTTCTCAGTCAACGTGACTCAACCTGCACCCCTCCTGACACCACGCCCGCTCCCCCATGCTTTTCATTTTCTTAAACAGGGGATGTTCTCCTTTCAATGAGCGGTGGCTCCCGGGATGGTCCAATCAGCAGGGGAGGACGCAGGAAACTCACCTAAAGAAACTGAAAGCCAGGCGTGGCTGGGGCATGCCTGTCATCCCAGGACTTGGGAGGCTGAGACAGGAGAATCACAGGTTCGAGGCCAGCCTCAGCGAGTAGTGAGACTCTCATCAACCTGGCGAGACCCTGTTTCAGAAGAAAAATAAAGTAGGGCTGAAGTGTAGCTCAGAGGGGGACTGCCCCTGGGTTCCATCCCAGTATCTATCTATCTATCTATCTATCTATCTCTCTCTCTCTCTCTCTCTCTCTCTCTCTCTCTCTCTCTCACACACACACACACACACACACACACACACACACACCCCACAAGAGAAGCTGAAGATGATTCCATTACGGCTGAGCTGCACTAATGGAACTTCACCAGACGGCAGCCCCCTTGAAGTGACTTCATCAGGGCTCAGCCAAGAAACCAGCTATTCACGGGGCCCTGCAGTGACTACACAGCCTCGCGGGGTGCTCCCCGGAGCCGGGGCCTGGGGTCTCCATCCCGGCCCTAAGGATCCTGTGTTCTGCCTGGCAGGCAGTGGACGCACAGCCTGCCCCAGCCCTGGCCCCAGCGCCGGCTGAACAACTCCCTCACATCTGCCCCGGAGGGCCTCCCTCTTTGTCCAGTCCTGCCTCCTACCAGATGTCATCCAAGCCTAATCAAGCATAAAATGGTCATAAATATTTCTTTCTGCTAGATTTCACAGCCGCGCCTCACGCGGGGACATGATATTTCTCTGCTACCTCCGGGGAGAGCCTAATGCAAAAACCAGTCACTTACATTCTTAGCCTCGTGTTCCTTGAAGGAAACGCAGAGGCTTCAAAAGGCAGAGACTCTGGACCCCGCGTTCTGTTAACCACACGTTCTTCTCCCTCCCCCAAAAGGGTGCCTTTGGGGTCCGGGGTCCCCCTATGTGTGACACGCGTACCACCGGGCAGGTGAAAAATCTCCAACAAAAAATCTGCAAGGGAGATGGTGTCTGCCATGTTTCGGTCACTTGAGGCTTCCAACAGTAAATTCCTTAATTATTACAAAAAGGAAACACCCCCCTTCTTGATTAGGACACCCTGTTCAAACGCCAAGCTATCGGGAGAGAGAGTGGACGAGGTGAGAAGTTGCCACAGCGTCTCTTTTGGTTTCATCTCACACACCATCCTACAGCCCCCCCCCCCCCATCAGACGGGGTTAAAAGCATGGGTCGATCCAACATAGGAATTTAACCAGTGGAAAAAATAAACCAAAAGAAAGTCTAGTCACAAGGAGACCGGCCCTGCTTCCAGTCCTAAACTTTGATGCACGCCGGGCAATGAATGAACACCACTCCAGGAAATGAATTCGTCATCAGCACAACCCACGTGTGTTCAGCAAACCTGGTAAATAACGAATCCGCATCTAAAATACAACTCTCCCAATAATGCTTGCCGCGCCTACGCCTGTGTGTCCCTCTTCCCTTTCTCTTTTGTCAAAGCACCAATGGCTGACTACCGTTCCCAGCCGTTCAGCGGTGTGTATCCCGACAACCCTCCGTATTTGATTACTGCTAGTCAAATCAAGCTTTCAGGCACAGAATCTCCGTTTTTAAAGTTAATGAGATATGGTCCTGTCAAGCAATAGCTTGCAGGAACTTTTGTTTTCGGTTCCTGCAGGCTGTGCGGGCTTCTTCCTCAGCCACGGCGGCCCGAGTCAGTCGGATCTGCCAACGTGGCTTCTGCAGGCAAGTGTGTGCTGCTGAGAAATACCCGCTGGTACCATAATTTGGACACCACGAGAATCGACGGTGAAAGGTCCGGGCTCGGGCTTCCCTCCGAGTGGACCGAGGGTGACTACGGGAAGTGCCGTGGAGGACTCCGGTTCTGGCGGAATTCTGTGACTCCTGTTAATATCTGATTCACGCAGGCTGTGAGGCAGGCCTGCCCAGCACGGGCGCTGACAGAGAAGGCACCGAGAGGCCTCTCGGGTGTCTTCCTGTGGAACCTACTCTTGGAAGCCAGGGTGATTTAAAAACCAAATGTGCCTGCCTGGCACCTCCTTTCATTCTTTTTCTTGACGCTTTTATTTTTATTTTTATTTTTTTTTGGCACTGGGGATTGAACTCAGGGGTCTTCTACCTCTGAGCAACAGGGTCTCACTAAGTTGCTGAGGCTGGTCTTGAACCTGTGATCCTCCTGTCTTAGCCGCCCAAGTCCTGCAATTACAGGTGTGTGCACCACCGCGCCTGGTTTTCTTTCTTTCTTTCTTTCTTTCTTTCAGTACTGGGGATTGAACTCAGGGGTGTTCTACCTCCGAGCTATACCCCCAGCCCTATTTTTTATTCCTTATTTTGAAACCAGGTCTCCCTAAGTTGCGGAGTGCCTCACTAGGTAGCTGAGGCTGGCCTCCAACCCGGATCCTGGTCTCAGCCTCCCGAATGCTGGGACTACAAGCGTGCGCCACCACGCCTGGCTCGCCTGTTTCTTCTATGGTTATTTACAACTTGGACGCTTTGCAAATTCAACAGGCTCTCCTTAAGTGGCAGAGGCCGCCCACAAACTGGGATTGCAGGTGTGCACCACGACACCTGGCTGATTCTTCTTAATATCTGTTTTTTTTTTTTTCCTTTTTTTTGGTGTGCGTATGTGAGTGGTACTGGGGATTGAACACAGGGGCATTCTACTTCTGAGCTCCACCCCCAGCCCTTTCTATCTTTTATTTTGAAATAGGGTCTTGTTAAATTGCTGAGGCTAGCCTTGAACCTGCAATCCTTCTGTGTCAGCCTCCCCAGTACTGGGACACGAGCGGGCTTAACGATTGCATTTTAAGTGCGTGTGTGTTGGCAAACTCGGAAGTAAGACGGGATTCTTCACCTGCGTCCGACTGCAAGGTGCTGCTCTTGCTTCTCTCCTTCCGCCCACGGTCACCCGTCCAAACAAATGCACGCTCGGGAGCTTTTTCGGATTTGGGTTTTGGTTTTTTTTTTCTTTTTTAACTTGAATGATTTTTGGTTGGCCAGGGAATTCCAGAGCCTGCGGGCTCTGCAAGTGCATCTCGCGCGGCGTGCTGGGAGGGGGGGAAAAAACAGTCGGTACTTGGAGGGTGAAAGCTATTTGAGGGGTTAAATGTGCAATTACCGCTGACTAAAACCAGAGAGACATATAGATAAATAGAAGAAATGAAGTCCCCAGGTTGCTCTCAGAAACCCTCATCACATTACGAGCAGACAGAAACTCTTTAAGTCCTATTTTCAGATGTTAAATCATCGTGCGCGCCGCGCACATCCCGCTGCTCCCCGGGGAACAATATCTGAAGACAACGTGCTAACAAATGCAGCCGCGTAAACAGGCGCCCGCTCCTGTTGTCAGGCCTGCTCCCCCCCGGCTCCGTCAGCCGTGCCGCACGGCTTTGAAGTGAGAGGGCTGAGTGAGTGCCGTCATCCATCAGCCCCAGCGCACCGATGATAAATAAGAAATAAAAGTGCGCCGTGAGTAAGCGGCCCCGACTCCAGCCTCCTTCCGGCCTTCCTCCTCCCACACCTGTCCCGGGCCAGACTTCAAGCAGGGCACAGGGCTGGACGCCTGTCAGCCCAGAACTTGGGAGGCCGAGGCAGGAGGACTGCGGAGGACTGCAGATTTGAGACAACACAGTGCGCCCCTCAGCGACTTAGTGAGACCTTCCCTGCTTCAAAACAATGTTTTAAAAAAGGGGCTTGGAGCCCGGCGTGGTGGCGCACGCTTGTAATCCCAGCATTCGGGAGGCTGAGACCGGAGGATCACGGCCAGCCTCAGCTACCTAGTGAGGCACTCTGCAACTTAGTGAGACCCTGTTTCAAAATAAAGAATAAAAAAATAGGGCTGGGAGCCAGGCATGGTGGTGCACGCTTGTAATCCCAGCATTTGGGAGGCTGAGACCAGAGGATCCGGGTTCGTGGCCAGCCTCAGCTACCTAGTGAGGCACTCTGCAACTTAGTGAGACCCGGTTTCAAAATAAAGAATAAAACATAAGGCTGGGGGTGTAGCTCGGAGGTAGAATGCCCCTGAGTTCAATCCCCAGTACCGCAAAAAAAAAAAAAGGTCTTGGAGGTAGAATATCTACTAGTAACACACACACACACACACACACACACACACACACACAGGGCCCAACACCAGGCTCCTATCAAATGGAAGACGGGGCTGCACGCAGGGCTGGGCCCCGGGTCGTCTTCTTTTCCTTCGGTCCCTGGATGTCCTTCAGGACTGGCCGGCGAGGGGACCCACTCCTCATTTACATTTTTATGTTGACAAACAGAGCCCATGAATATTAATTATTCCGAAGTTTATTTGCAGAAAAGGCACTTTCTAATCCTTATCAATTATTTATCAAAACTCTTCCCCGCCTAATAATCTCATTAACATTATTATACTAAGGCCGACAGCAAACACTCCTTTGATAAGTAACGAGCAGCCCGTCGCCCTTCCTGCCCAATTCCACTGAGCCGCCCCCGTTCCAAGTGGGGCACCTTCCGCTTTCAGGACGCTCACAGTCCTCTCTCTGTTATTTATCTATTTATTTTTGTGCGTTAATAGGAAATCAACCCAGGGGCATTCTACCTCTGAGCTACAACCCCTGGCTTATTGTTTATTTTTTATTTAGAAACAGGGCCTCACTAAGTTGCAGAGCGTCTTTGCTGAGGCTGGCCTCGAACCTGTGATCCTCCCATGTCAGCCTCCCAAGTCCTGGGATTATAGGCCTATGCCACCAGGACGGTCTCCATCTCTTATTCCTACAGAAGAAAAGTCAAGTACAGAGCCTTTTGTCTTCAAACTGGAAGTTTCTGACACGTGATACTCAAGAAAAAAGGGAGAGTGAAGATCAAAACCTGGGAGACAGGGGTTCGCCTGTTTTTCCCGTCCTGTTGGCTAGGCAGAGAACTACCAAGAGGACATCTCCAGACAGCAGACGCCCGGCACAGAGCTTGCGGAGCCCCAGGGAAGGGCCCGGGGAGGGTGAGGGAGGGGCCGGGGGCGCTGTGAACACAGCTGTGAACACAGCAATGGTGCCGCCTCCCAGGGCCTCTCCAGTGCCACCTCGCCCGACTCTCCTGTGTTTGCTTTTGTGGTCCTGGGGGTTGAACCCAGGAGCATTCTACCTCAGAGCCACACCTGCAGGCCTTTCATTTTTTAAATTTTCAGGCAGGTTCTAAGTTGCAGAGGTTCTAGCTAAATTGCTGAGGCTGGCCTCCAACCTGCGATCCTCCTGTCTTGGCCTCCCGTGTACTGGGATGACAGGCGTGCGCCACCACACCCAGCTTCCCCTTCTCTTCTGACCAGGGAAGCTTCATTTGCTTCGGTGGAAACGCCTCTGGATGGTGTGCTTGCTTCGATCCCAAAGCAGGTGAGGTACACAGGTGAGGAAAGCAGCCGGGGCCAAGCGAGGGCCTGAGGCCGGGGCGCTGGCGGGCGGCTGGGCGTGCCGCACAAACTCCACGACTTCTGTGTGGCGACGGCTCTACTAACCGCTCCTGTGTTGGACACGAGGGCTGCCTTTCCCCTTCCTTCTTCTCCACACTTTCACCCGTCACGACTTTCCCGGGGGCTTGGAATTGCACCCTGTGGTGTAGAAGGCCAAACCCGGTTTCTGGTTTATTCAGACTAAAGAGAGGAGGGGCAACGTGCCACCTGTGGGCGTCGCATTTGGTGGCAACAAGGAGGTGACCAGACGAGGGGCAGTGAGGGCAGACCCGGCGTGTCGCAGAGGCCGGCGGCCGCGTTTGCAGGTGGCGGTGGAAGCCTGTGTCTGCGGTCCTTTACAGAAGTGACTCCTGGGAGGCGCTGGCTGGACCGCCACAGTCCAGGAACCGAGGTCCCTCCGTGCCACGGGATGGTGCAGGACGGGGCAGTCTGGGCCCCGGAGCATCCGAGCTCCAGCGCGCGCAGGGTGACACCTGTCAGAGTCTGAGCACAGCCTGGCCGTGGCCTGGGACCCTGACGGCGTCACCCAAGCTCCTGGGCCCCCGTGTTCTCAAGCGTGGTGTCTGCAGGCCAGTAACTCACCGACGGGTGCATCTAGTGGGATCCTGTGGGGAAGGGCAGTCTATCCTCCTGGCGACACCCCCAGCCCTTTTTATTTTATTCTTTTGTTTTGAAACAGGGTCTTGCTAGGTGGCTGAGGGTCTCGCTAAGTAGCTGAGGCTGGCCTTGAACCTGTGCTCCTCTTGCCTCCCCCTCCCAAGTCCTGGAATTTCAGAACATTCCCAAGACAAGGGCGACTTCACGTTCTGACCTGAGGGGCAGAGGCAAGGTCCACTCTCCTGGGAAGCACCAGCGCCAAAGTCACGGGAGACACACAGGCACAGGACGCAGGGCCAGGGCAGCTCAGGGAGGGACTGGAGGCCAGGGCCTCCAAGGCTGGTGACCTCCCGAGTCCCAACGGCTCCCGTTTTCAAACCCAGGCTGGCCCAAGTGGCCCTGGTCCCCCCCAACCACATGTGCAGGGCACTCGTATTTTGCAAGCCTGGGAAATCACTTTTCTTTTTTTTTTTTTCCTTTGATTTGGGGGTCGCCTTTATTACAAAAGGAGTTTCCCGTCAATTGCCTAAGAGCGTGAGTCAATGTCCCTGAAGGTTTCCAAAGAATTGGCGTGGCTAGATAGAAATAATCAGTAAAATAGTTTGGCTTTACTCCTCAACCCCAAAGTCTCTCCCCCCGTGTGTCTGTCTGTCTCACTTTCTCTCTCCTCTCTACTGAGGATTGATCCCAGAGACATTCTATTCCCAGCCCTTTTAAATATTTTATTTCAAAACAGGGTCTCATCAAGTCACAAAAGACCTCCCTGAGTAGCTGAGGCTGGCCTTGAGCCTGCGATCCTCCTGTCTGAGCCTCCCAAACCCCAGGATGAGCAGCCTGCAGCCCCATGCCCAGCCTTCCTTTCTCTTTTTTACCATTCCCCCTGCAGATTCCATGAAGAGGAGTGCCTGTGTTGTAATGTCTTCCCCTCTGTCTTTTTTCCTTTCTTTCTTGTTGGCCTTAACTCTTCCCTAAATACGAAAGTCTCAAGCATTGAAAGAGACAGAACCCTCCTCTAACAGCAGGTCCCAGGCAGGAGGAGGAAGGGAAGGAGACCTTGCCCAAAGCTGAGACGCACACTCCACTTGGGGTCTCACCACTGCCCAGGCGGCTGCACACCCGGGCTAACCCATCCTCCTGCCTCGGCCTCCCCGGCGGCTGCACCCCTGGCACCTGGCAAAGGGCAGTTGAAGTGAGGGTGGGCAAGAGGGACAGTTGAGGGAGCCCGAGGTCAGCTCGGAGGACACCCCGGGCCCCGGGGTGGCGGGCGCCCTTCCCGCAGGCAGCCCCGGCCTGGCCTCTCCTCTCAGGAGAGTGGCCACCGGCCCCGGAGGAGTGGGAGCCCGCGGCGGCGGGCAGGACGCGGTGGCAAGCTCGTTTGGGTTTATCTTTACGAAGAAAGTTAAAGTCAAAAACCATCCGCAGCCATCCTGTTTCAGCCACACAGCAGGAGTTTCCTTGGGCTGGGATGGGGTGCCGAAACACCAGGCCGGCAGGCCAGGCTGGCACTGTGACTGCCCGCACAGGCTTCAAGCGCTGGACCCCGCCACTCCGTCTGGGCGTGTGAGTCCACCCGGCTCAGGCGGGGACTGTTACCCAGCCTCCGGCAAGAAACCGAAGAATGTCCCTCCAGATTAAGCCTCAACCTGAGCTGCCCGATCCCTGCTCTGGAAAGCCGACCGTGAGCTGATGAAGGAAAGCCAGTCTGGATGCCACGGTGCGGTCACACTGTGCGTGGGGAGGTGCAGCCACACTGCGTGCAGGGGACGGGTGTTGGTGGACAGGCCTCCAGGAGACAGCCAGCCGCCGGCTGTTTCTGATTCCATTCAGCCTGACTGGTGGTGGCGGAGGAGCGCCTCGACCTCCAGGACAGGACGTTTTTCTAAACACACGGGGGCATGCATGCGAAAGAAAGCAGGGCGTCAAAGGGCAAAGCCTGTTTTGTCTGGGCTTAGTGTCTTCAGCCGGAAAACTGGGAAGGGCTGGATCACTGAAGGAATTTTAAAAATTCTGTGACTCCACAGAAGGACAGAAAGAGAAAAGTAGAGAAGAGAATCACGCATGAACGCACACGCTCGCTCTGTCTGTCTGTCTGTCTCGCTCTCTCTCTCTCTCTATCTCTCACACACACACACACACGCACACACACACACGCTGACACACTACTGTCCACTGCAGGCGAGGAGTGGCAGGAGAATGAGACACAGAAGCCATCACAGCAACCAAGGGGAAGGGTCCAAGGTCAGGCCAAAGTGACTTTATGATCCCCAGGGGAGGTAAGGATTTACAAAGAGAGAAAGATGTTACGCCAACATCATACAGAATTGTTCAAGGCAGGTACTTAGGAGGCTGAGACAGGAGGACGGCAGGTTGGAGGCCAGCCTTGTCAATTTAGCAAGACCCTCCCTCAATAACTTACTTAGCCAGACCGTTTCCTATTGAAAAATGAAACCGGGCTGGGGGTGTCGCTTAGAGGTAGGAATGCCCCGGGGATCTATCCCTAGTGCCAAAACAAAACAACATCGAAGCCCCGGAGTTATGCTAGGAGGTCAAGGCCCACTGAGATTTTCTGGGGAAGAGCTGTGAGCCCCGAGAGACAGGAGTGGGGCCGTCTTGGCCTCCCTCAGTGGCTCCAGAAGGGAAGGCACAATCACCCCCACACGCCGCCCTCTGTGCCCCTCCGTGCCCCTCCGTGCTCCTCGGGCAGGGAGCCAAGAAAGCCGGCTTTTCTTGTTCCGTCCACTCAGGGAGTCCTTTTGTTGGGAGACGGTGTGGCCCTGGTGACCCTTTCCAGGAACTAAGGTGCTTCGTGTCTCGACTCAGCCCAGAGCAGGAGCCTTTGGAATCACGGTTTTTCTTCCAACAGGACTGCCTCCCTGCCTGCAAGGCGGCCGTGGCCAAGAGTGGTCCTGACACCTTGCTTTAAAAAAAAACTCTTTGTGGTCCTGGGAATGGAACCCAGGGGCATTCTACCTCTGAGCCACACCCCCAGCCCTATTTTGTTTTTATTTTGAGACAGGGTCTCACTAAGTGGCTGAGGATCTCACTAAATTCCAGAGGCTGGCTTCGAAACCGTGATCCTCCTGCCTCAGCCTCCCAAATACTAGAAGTACAGATGTGTACCACCACACCAGGCTTAACAGCTTGCTTATAAGGGTGAGAAGGAAATAGCCACTGGCCCCAGTGACCCACTCCAGCCTGGGATTTGGGGTTGGGTACTAATCCTGGGCAGGGGCCAGCAAGAACTTGGCCAGATCTGCCAAGCAGCTGGACGCATGGGTAGGAATCTGTGACTCCCACGTCAGTCCTACTGTGTGCCCCGGGTGAACGCTACACCTTTCCTTTGTTTTGCTGAGTGGTTCTTTGTTGACTGGGTTCTGTTCCCTGGGAACAAAGTGAGCCACAGGGACAGACAGGAAACACCAGGTCCTCCTCAGGAGCAAAGGGCATTTTGTCAATAGCAAGTCACTCCAAAAGCAAGATAATCCATGCTTCCCAGACGGTAAGCAACACAGATAACTGTGGCCGCCCAACTCGTTAATCAGGGGCTGGGAGGGGGATACCCTCAAAAAGCACAGGAAATATTTTACTGGAATGCAGGTTTTTGTAGTTGCTGGTTGGGGAAAGGTTCAGGCCTGCTACGTAATCCCAATAGCACACGGTAGGCGTGCCCCCAGTCCTGACAGTGTGCGGCAGCTGCGTGGGGCACCTGTACAGAGCCTGCAGTGTGTCAGGGACAGTATCCAACACCAGAGCCCTGAAGGGGGGCTTCTCCACGCCCGCCCATGCCACCGATGGTGAATAGTCCGCCTGGCATTCCACAGCAGTGCGGGCAGCTCACCACCTGCACGGCCCGCCAGATCTCCTCCCCTGCTTCCTCTGCCCGCAGCACGCCAGCAGCCTTGGGAGTGCAGCGGACCCTCCGCCACCTCTGCACATACACACAGGCCTTCTGAGATCTGCATGGCTGTGATCCCGGAGGCTGAGCCAGGAGGGTGGCAGGATGAAGGCCAGCCTCAAACCCTTAATGAGACCCTCAGCAACTTGGGGAGACTCTGTTTCCAAATAAAGAATAAAATCGGGCTGGGGGTGTAGCTCAGATGTGGAAAGCCCCTGGGTTCAATCCTCAGTACCCAAAAAAAGAAGAGTTGTAATCAAACATGGAATTCTAGCAAAACCAGGGGAAAGTGAAGAAGGGGCAGCCTTAGGAAAATAACAGTAATTAGAATATGAGTAATGGGATTTGAAACAAAAAGTGCAAAATTCCCGACATTATAGACCCAGAAAATGAGCGAACATTCATACTTAATATTACGATAAAGCAAACAACACCAGAGAGTCAACCATCCGTTCTCACTGACCGCTAAGAGCACAGCAGCTGTTTTGCCAGCAGTAAGGAATCCCATGTAAACGGCAAAGACGGATTTTTAAGTAAAAAAGTTCAAATTAACGATATCCGTTGGCAGAGTCACAGTCATCGCTATAAATGCTTGCAGGCCAAAGCTTACTTTCTCTTTCCTCCCTTCGCAGCATCTTCTGACTTTTTTTTTTTATACAAATGAACATGTAATTAATTGTGCAGCGGAAAATTCAAAATGATTTGGTATTCGGTTTCCAACTGAAAGCACCTGACTGTACCCGCCTTCTGCACAGCTCCACGGCGGCCTTGGGGAGCCTGGCGCCGGAGCGGAAACCGGTCCCTTAACTGTACAAGTCTCCCTGCTGGCTCTTTATGGGAGCATTACTAAACACGCCTACAGCTGGCGATACCCACCAATTGGGAGACCCTCTAAAATTCTGGCTTTCACAGAACAAAACTAAGCCGGGCGTGGTCGCCTACACCTGTCATCCCAGTACTTAGGAGGCCAGCTTCAACAACTTAGGGAGACCCTGTTCCAAAATAACAGTTAAAATAGGGCTGGAGAGGGAGCTCACGGGGAGAGAGCATCTCTGGGTTCAATCCCCGGTACCACTAAAACACACCCCGAAAATTAGAAAATTAAACTCCTTCCCTGCATACACACACATTCTTACTTCTTCTGAACACCCCCCACCCCCACCCCGCATACACACACATTTCCAGAAATCCAGAGGGACCACCAGAACCGAAAACACTTTCAGTCTGGAACTTCCAAGGGGACTCACCGGCCAGCTCTAGAAGCAGCCAGTTCTGTGTAGCATGTAATTATTGCTGACCTCGTTCTAGACACTAATCCCAGGGAAAATATAGACAGACAGAGGGCAGCAAGGGGCACAGGAGACACATAACCACTGCCATGTGTAAGAACTCAGATTTTTTTTTTAATGCAGGCACAGGAATTTAGCCAGAAAAAAAAAAAAAGAACCCTGCTTCTTTAGTGTTTGACTGGTAGTGTCTCTTTCCTTTTCCCGGTGGATACTCTTAGTAAAAAAAACACTCGGTGGATTTTTGTTCTCCCTCCTTGCCTGTACTTGATTTCCAATTAAAATTAAATATAAACTGAAGCGCCACCTGGATTTCGGCAACCCCCCCCCCACCAACCCTCCACCCTGCCTCCCCTTGAAAGAAGAACCGGAGGCTGCAAACACCAGCATCCCGAGCCGTGACCCGTGGCCAACTGCGTAATGCCAGTAAAAGTTGTGTTTTTTAAGTTACGAGCCCCGAAGATTTTTATCTGAAATAAAAACCTTGATTCAATTCAGACTCTGGAGGCGAATGGCGGCCTCAACTCTGCCTCCAAATTTAAAACATTTGTGCGCGGGGCCCTTGGTACCGCCACGAGGAGGCCTGGGGTTTCAAGAAACCCTGCCATGGTCACGGTGTGTGTTTTCTACTAAGTGTCTGCAAGCCCTGCTCCTCCGTCCGCAGGGAAACGAGGTCAGTTTCTAAATGAAGAGTGTGATGGTCAGACAGGATTTTAGTCCCTCAGCCCACGGAGGGAAGATACAGGGTCTCTGTATTTCTCTGTATTCGTGGATGAGGGTCCCGCTTGGCGTGCCCCAACATGGCTGTCTACAATGTCCTAAGGCGAGGGCGTTGGGATGGAAAATGGGTGGGCTGGCTGGAAGAGGAACAGGGCTCACAAACAACTCAGATTCCTCGGGTCCGAGCTACGCCCCTGGTCCTTTCTGTTTATTTATTTATTTTGAAGATTGCTGAAAGTCTTGCTAAGATGCTGAGGCTGGTCTCAAAGCTGTGGTCCTCCTGCCCCAGCCTCCCAAGTGCTGGGATGACAGGCGCGTACCGCTATGCCCATCTCGTCACCACTTATTTAACCCTTTTCATCTAATATCAGGTTCAGGAGGTATTTAATTTTCATGTTACAAATGTGGGAAGTGATGAACCTATTCGGGGTCTCTTGCGTTATTTCTGTAAGTCACATTCCCATCGACGACGATGGTAAAAAAAAATAACGGCATCAGCTAAGGTTGTAGGCCATTTAATATGCCCTGTGCCATCTCTCGGGCACTTTACGTTATATGCAGAACATTCGATGCAAACATAATCCCCATCTGCTGGGCGTGTAAGCCGAGGCCCCAAGAAATTAACTGACTTGCACAGTCGCCCAGTTTGGAAGGGGCAGAGCCGTGACCTGGACCCAGGTACTGGCTTCACGGTCCAGAGCTCTCTGCCCATGGTTCTCTAAGTGGGACCCCCCAGCCAGCAGCAGAGAATGGGGAACAAATACCAGGAATGCAGATTCCTGGGCCCTGCCCTGCATCTGCAGGATAGAGCCGTCTGATGGTGGGACCAGCAATCTGTCCTGGACAGGGCTTGGAGTGTGACCACTGAAGAACCCGAGCGTCTCTGCAGAGGGGTGCCCCTGGATCAAGGTCTTCCATGGTGTCATGGCTTCGTGTAAAATGTCCCCTGAAGAACTCATGTACTAAGGTTCGGAGTGTTTGTAATGAAGTCATGGGGGCTGTGATCTAATCAGTAGATAGTTCCATTGTAGTGGATTTACTGGGCGGGATCCTAGGAAGGTGGGGCGTGGCTGGAGACGGTGGGTCCCTGGGGTGTGACCTTAGGGATTATATTTGTGTCTCTGAACCTCCTTGCTTGCTGCCACACTCTGTTTCTGCTTTCCATGATGTGTGAGCAGAGCTCTCACTCCCTCTCTCTCTCTCTGAGCTCCACAGACCTGGCCTGGCATGGGCTGAACCCTGAAATCTCCCAAAACTGTGAGCAAATAAATCTTCCTTCCTTTAAGTTGCGTGGTTAGTTGTCTTGGATTCCAGCAGAGAGAATGCTGCCCAAAACACACAGCCAGGGCTAACCTGAACCAGAACAGGCGGTGTGAGCTGACTCCCCAGGGCAAGGTGCCCCTGAACATCGTGCCTTTAATTATGCTATTTGCTGATTTAGCCAAAGACCTTCTAGGGAGCTCATGGGTTCTGCGCTGAGAAGAGTTCACGAGTGCGGAATCTGGGATGGCCGTCCGAGGGGACAGAAAATGGTTCTTGGTACAAAAAGTCAGACATGACCTGACTTCCAGGTCTTTTCTTCAGAGCTGGCTTTAACCGGGCCACATTAAGGGTATCAGAGAAATAATCCTAGGGACACACTGGTAAGTGTTTAGAACCACAAGAGGAAACATCCCGAATACAAAATCAGTTACTAACGTAAGAACATAACAGAACATAAATTAGTCATAGAAAGAGCCCAGGAACATGTCACGGCACTGAGTCCACGCGTGAACTGAATCAACACGTAGTACAGACTGTATGTTTTCAAGGAGTTGTGTGAGGTGGACTGCATGTGTAATTGCAATAACAGGCTGGGTGTGGTGTTGCACACCTGTAATCCAAGTACACAGGAGGCTGAGACAGGAGGATCACGGGTTCAAGAGCAGCCTCAGCAATGTAACGAGACTCTCAGCAACCTAGCAAAACCCTGTCTCAAAACAAAGACAAGAAATAAAAAGGGCTAGGGGTGTAGCTCAGAGGTAAAATGCCCCCGATAGTACCACACACACACACAGAGCAAAGCCAGTCACAATGGTACCTGCCTGGAATCCCAGTACTTAGGAGGCTGAGACAGGAGGGTTACAGGTTTGAGGCCAACCTCAAAAACTTCGTGAGATTCTTTCAAAATAAAAAATAAAATAGGGATAAGGGTATAGCATAGAGGTAGCATGTCCCTGGGTTCAATTCCCAGTACTAAAAACAAACACACACACACAAAAAAAAATTGCAAAATTTTATATATACACACACTTCTCAGAGCAAAGTTATTTGAGTTTTATCATGCACAGAGACCATACCCCTTCAAGATTTAACAACAATGATATTAAAGATATGGCCCATGCCAGAGAAACTCAGAGACTTCACAAATTGCAGGACATAATAAGCCGTCTGATAAAAAGCTTAGAAAGAGTATCAAGAAAGGGCAGAAGGGGAGAAAAACCAGGCCGAGGCGTCTCCTGGGAAAGGCTACCCGTTAACAAGTAACCGGACTGAACAAACGCCTTCAAATTTGACAACGTTTCAAAATGAGGCCTTACAGCTGTGATTGCACCAGCTGCAAGCAGACGGACGGAGGTGAAGCAGCTAAAACTCCATCTAGATGGATGTGCAACGTGTCACCCTGCAGACTAGCCGACGGGCGACCCCCTCGAGCCTGGTGACATCTGCAGAAAGAGGTGCCGGGACGATTCCTGAACCTTCGTCCATCGTGAACAGGCGTCTCCTCCCGCTCCACCGCGCAGACCCCGCCGCGGAGCTCAGCACTCAAAGTGCCCAGGCCCCGGCTCTCGGGCCCTTGACGTGGCGGTCACAAGTCACGGAACCCCTGAAAACACGCCAGCAGGTCTTCACAGACCCGAAACCCCGCTGCCCGCCCGCCGGCTAGCTTGCTCCAAAGACACAGATGCCCCTCCCTGGGCCGCTGAGGAGCTGGTGCCGACATCGCCCGTCTAGACGTTACCCCTACGCAGGTCTTCTTCGGCTAGTCTTCATCTGCTGTCAAAGTTTCCCTGATGTTTAATGCCCATGTTTATATCTGGTCACACCTCGGCGAGATGCCAAGTTCTTTGAACACAAGAGGACACGCAGGGTGACGTGTCTTTGTATCTCCCAGGAGATCACAACACTAGGAAGGCAAGAGGCACTGCGAGCTCCTGGTAACGTTAGCTGATATGACGGAGGGAAGCCAGGGCCAACCACGTCTCTCTCTCTCTCTCTCCCCTGTTCTGAGGGGACTGGAGATTGAACCCAGGGGCATCCTACCTCTGAGCTACACCCACAGCTATGCATTCATGTATATAATTTTATTTATTTATTTTTAAACAGGGTCTTGCTAAGTGGATGAGGGGCCTCACTAAGTCCATGCTGGGGCTAGCCTCTAACCTGTAATCCTCCTGTCTTAGCCTCCCGAGTACTGGAACCACAGGTGTGTGGCACTGTGTCTAGGGGAACTGTTCTTTAGGAAGCTAGCAGGCAGGGCAGATTTGGCCCCGAGGACGACGTGGCTGATTCTAGAACCAGCTACAGGCTTGAGGCCATGCCTGGTCCACAGAACCGACCTCGGGAAGGCCCACACAAACAGCGCCTCAGTCATGTCTCAGATTGCCGGGTGTGGTGGCGCATGCCTATAATTCTAGTACTTGGGAGGCTGAGACAGGAGGATCCGGGCTCACGGCCAGCTTCAGCTACTTAGTGAGGCCCTCCGCAACTTAGTGAGACCCTGTTTCAAAATAAAGAATAAAAAAATAGGACTGGGAGTGTAGCTCAGAGGTAGAATGCCCCTGGGCTCCATCCCCAGTATCAAGAAAAAAGAAAAAAACAAAGTCGCAGATTATTTCCCGAACGCCACCCTGAGAGTTATCCCTGAGCATCACCCTGCAGAATATCACCTTGACAGTTCCCATTGTGCGCGTCGTACCCAAGGGTGCATGGGGCCTCCCACCCGACAGACACAGCGATGAGCTATCTGGACGTCCATGCTGGCCGCTGCTGGCCGCGCAGGACGTGGAGCACAAGACTCCGCTCCTAAGACAAACCCGAATGCCATGAGCCGGACAGGACGCCACTGCAGATGCCCACGTGGCGAAGGCGTCTCCTCCTAGTGCCTCTGGGTGGGGAATTCCTACTGAGTAGAGCTGGAACCATCACCAGGAGGAAGGAAGGGAAAAAAAACAAAATGAGGGAAGGTAAGCAATCTCACCGCGCTATTATCTATCACGCACATTAAGACCAAGAGTACTCAGGAAAGAAGACGCGCGTGTCGTTCTGTCATTCTCTCCCCATCTTTAACCTTGCAAGAGGCGGCGGAGCTGCCGCGGAGGGTGACACGGGTCTATCCAGAAGCCATAAAAGGGAGTCGCTTGGTGCCGTGCCACCTGGAAAAATTAATGCCTAATAATCACAATAATGAACGCCGCTTCTGCCCCGCTTTCGAATCGAACGCTGCGTCCTGTTTGATTGAATTTCCCCCCCAAATCTCTCTCCCCTTGGTTCTGGGAGCCCCGGCCCTGCTGCTGCAGAGCGAGAGACATTTTCCGCACAATTTTCTCTCCACTAGAAAGAGGGACGGCGTGCCCTTCAGTGCACAGAAAATGGATATTATCGTCTCTTAGTTTATATCTCACTACTTAACCTTCAGATTAAAAGTTATTGGATGTGAATGACTAGAAAGACTCCGTGTCGCCTCCCCCCCTCCGCGTGGAGAGACGGAAGTTGGGGACGAGGCAGCTGAAAAGGCACAAATGTCTGATCTGCTGGGGTCCTGCCCCCACCCGTGACCAGGACGGGACACTGACACTTCCCCCGTGGTCCTGGCAATGATGGAATGGCTGGATAAAGAGTCTTCTTTATGAAACTTGCTGGAACAAGCTGGGCGTGGTGGTGCACACCTCTCATCCCAGGATTTGGGAGGCTGAAATGGGAGGACTGCAGGTTAGAGGCCAGCCTCAGCAACTTAGCAAGACCCTCAGCAAATTAGTGAAACCCTGTTTCAAAATAAAAAATAGGGCTGGGGTGTAGGTCAGAGGTAGAATGCCTCTGGGTTCCATCCCTAATACAGAAAGAAAGAAAGAAAGAAAGAAAGAAAGAAAGAAAGAAGGAAGGAAGGAAGGAAGGAAGGAAGGAAGGAAGGAAGGAAGGAAGGAAGGAAGGAGAGAGAACGAGAGAGAGAAAGAAAAGTTTATTGGAGTCAGGAGTGGTGGCACGCAGCTATCATCCCAGTACTTTGGAGGCTGAAATAGGAGGATCACAGATTTGAGGCCAGCCTCAGCAACCTATGGAGACCCTGTTTCAAAATAAACAAATAAAATAGGGCTGGGGGTGTAGGTCAGAGATAGAATGTCTCCAGGTTTAATCCCTAGGAAAACACACACACACACACACACACACACACACACACACACACACACACACACACACCAAACAAATCCAGCTGGGTGCAGTGGTGTGAGCTTGTAATCCCAGCCTCAGGGGAGGCTGAGGCAGGAAGGTGGCAAATTTGAGGCCAGTTTGAGCAACTTTAGTGCAACCCTGTCTCCAAAAACAAAAACAAAAGAAATCAACAGGGCTGGGGGTACAGCTCAGTCATAGAGTGCCCCTGATTTCAATCCTTAGGAAGAAAGAAGGAAGAAATCTTATGCCCTCCACACTTGGTGTCTGCATTGCTGTTTATACAGAATGTTCTGCAAAATGTCTACTGGTAAGAACTAAACAGAGGAACAGAGCTAGCTTTCTACCCTCCCTCTATGACACAAGACTCAACCTGAACACACAAATGAGAAGGGCCTTCCCATTGTGGGCAGTTCAATCCCCACCTCCTAAACCAGTTTCCCAGTAGCATCAGCTCTTACCAACAACAACAACACAACACCCCCCTTTGCCTCTGAAAAACAAAATCTTTCTGAGAAGCTTGAGTCCAGGAGGAACAAAGGCCTTATCAGGGGTCTGGCTTGGTGGTTGTGTTTTCTGAAGGAGATAAGGCCATTCCTGGATCAATAGGAAAGAGGCCGTTTATCAGCCCTTCCCTTGTGACTGGGGGAAGATAGGTTCATTAGTAACCAGCCCAAGGCCAAAGGGGAAGTACTTGATAATTTTAATCTGAATAAACACATACACTCAACGCAGTGACTTTCAGCCACGTAGCAGAGTATCTTTGAGCCAGGCACAGTGGTGCCGGCCTGTGATTCCAGGACTTGGGAGGCTGAGACTGGAGGATTGCAGTTTGGAGGCCAGCTCGGACAACCCAGAAAGACTTTCAGCAACATAGGGAGACCCTGTCTCAAAGTAAGAAATGAAAAATAAATAGGGCAGAGGGTGTAGCTGGGAGGTAGAATGCCCCTGGGGTTCAATCCCCAGCACCATAAAAAAACCTTTTTATAACAGGTTTGTGCAAGAGACGTTTCCACGATAAGCCTGCCCTTTACTAGGGTTCCATTTCTCTTGTGTATGGCAAGCGAGAAGGGTGCTTAGGTGCTCTCCGCACCCCGCCTGGGCCTTGGCTCCTCAGGGCTCCCTGACAACTTCCCTTCCAGGCACCTTGACTCACCTTGACTGTGGTTCCCCTTCTCCACCCCTGGCCCCGCCCTGCCTTGGAAGGCCACGCCCCTGCAGGCAAGGCCACGCCCCTGCAAGCACAGGCCACACCTCCCTCCAAGCACACCAGGCTTCCGGCTGCCTTGCCTCTTCCCCACAGCTACCGGCTCTTGTTTTGTGCTGCTGGGAACTGAACCCAAGGCATTCTTCCTCCCAGCTAACCCCTCAGCCCTATATTATTCTTTATTGGGAAATAGGGTCTCACTGAGTTGCTGAGGGCCTCACTAAGCTGCTGAGGCTGGCCTCCAACCTGCGGTCCTCCTGTCTTAGCCTCCCAAGTACTGCGTGGGTTCTGTCACTATTACTGGATGATAGGAAATTGACACCTGTCTAGTTTATTAAGGATTTTAATTGAATAACAAAAGTAGCCCCCCTTTTTTTTTGGTATTGGGGATTAAACCCAGAGGCACTCTACCTACTACACCTTTAGCCCTATTTTATGTTTTATTTTGAAAGAGGGTCTTGGCTAGGTTGCTGAGGGTCTCACAAAGTTGCTAAGGCCAGCCTGCAACCTAAGAGCCTCAGGTCTCAGCCTCCCAAGTACTGAGATTACAGGCATTGCCACCACACCTAGCTCAGAGTTCCTCTGCAGTCTCTGACCTGTTCTTTCTGGCACTGCCCCCATCGCTCTGGTCACACACTTCCTTGCACACACAGAGGGGAGTTGTCCGTATTAAATGAAAGGACAGGCACCCAAGTAAACAGGAGAATTTCAGAAAAGCAAAGCTAAGAAACAGTGAAGACGGGTCAAGGGTCCTCCGCCGGAGATGCTCGGAACCAGACGCGTTCCGGTCCGGGGACTTTCTCATATGCTGGCATATCTGCGTGGACTTCTATTGGTCGAACACCCCAAATCCCATACGCCTGAAACTGAAAACAACTCCAAATGCAAATCTCTTTGAGCATCATGTTAGGGTTCAAGTTCTGGATTTCAGAGGATTTCGGGTTGGGGGTATTATGATTAGATACAGGATGTTTCCTGAAGGGCTCACGGATTCATGTTCAGAGCTGGTATAATTAAGTCACGAGGGCTGTCGCCTCATCAGTGGAGAAATCCACTGTAGTGGATTTACTGGGTGATCACCGAGGCAGGTGGCGTGTGGCTGGGGAAGGTGGGTCCCTGGGGGTGTGAATCCTCTTGCTGGCTGGCTCTCTTGCTCCCAGTCTCCACGAGGTGAGAGCAGAAGAGCCCTTGCTTTGTCCCTCTCTCTGCTTCCCACCACCATGCTCTGAAATCTGCAGACCGGCCTCATATGGACTGAGCCCAGAAATCCCCCGAGACTATGAACAGATAACCCTTCCTTCCTTGAAGGCGTGTGGGCAGTTGCTTTGGATTATAGCAATGAGATTGTTCACGGAGTCGGGGGTTCTAAGATTCGGCTTGCCTTACTTGCTCTAGGTTGGCAGGGGAGCGTATCCACTGGAGGCAAGCTTCAAGGAGGCCAGTGTGGGAACTCCCCTCTACCGTGTGTGTGTGTGTGTGTGTGTGTGTGTAGTCCATTTTCTTGTGAAACCATGTGGGGAGCCGGGGTTGTGGTTCCCTGAACCAAATCAAAGGCTGTGCTCAGCAGAGTCCCTGGAATGTTACAAGGAACCCCCGGTCATTACGGTAGACTTGGGTTCAAAGATGGCAGCGCGGTGGAGAGAAAGAGCCCCAGCAGGCAGCTCGGTCCCCTCCATACACTTCCTCCTCCCGCTCCGCAACTGCTTGCATTTAGATTGCTGTTCTTCTTTGTCATAAAAGCAGTCACCCTGTAACCCTTTTTATCAAGTAATCTATGCGCCACCTAAAAGTACACTGGATGCCATCAGGCGAGCTATAGGTTTACATTATACAAACATTCCTATTCTGCCTGCTCAGCGCTGCTTGTCAATAAAACCGGGCAGTTTCAAAACAGCTCGGAGGTGCCCTGCCTTGGGAGAAAGAGATAGGAGCCTACTGGTTTTGCAAGACAAACTCCCGTGTAATCACCCAGGCTAGTCTGTCAACAAATTACCATTGAAGGCCTATCTCCTGGAAGTTCCAAAAGGGACTCTTGCCTAGAGGGGAGACAGCGAGTGCTTTTAACAAAAATCATTACTATAATTTTTATTAGTGCATGGGTCAGGGCTTAAAATGACCTCCTCCAAGCAGCACAGGGGAGGCACATATCACTTGTCGAGAACGGGCACCTGGGTTTCCACCGCCATGCTGTCTGTGTGCTTCGTCTGTCTCCCCTTTTGTTTTCCGGCGCTTTTAATTTTCAATGGAGAGATTAATGTCACGCAACTGTTCAGTAGTCAAAACTTGAAAGGCCCGCACGCCGGGCTCACGTCGCAAGTTACGTAAATCTCTGGCACTATTTTGATGGGAGGCAGGGCTAAATGAACGGAGTCAGGGAACCAAATTTAGCATTCGGGGTGAAATATGCTTTTTGTCCAGAAATAGCCACAAAAGGAATTACGGCGAAGCGGGAATCTGTGATCGCTGCGACTGCTTTTTCTTTATTTGTCAGGCGCATCTGAGTTCCAGTCTCTGCTTTATTTCAAGGTGTTTGTTTGGTTATTCTTAATATTTTGGTATATCTGTTGATTCCTAACAGATATTTCTGACCATGGGATATCTTCCATCTTTGAACTGGTCAAAGTTTTCAATAAGAGGATAGGTCCCTAGGACCATTCCTTTACAATTACAGCTGGATTTACACATCAGCTAAGTTTGGTGTTCAACCCCTACCACAGCCCCAGGATAGCCTACTCATGATGCCATCTTTTGTTTTGTTTTCTTTTTATTTTTTTGTACTGGAGATAAAGTCCAGGAGCTTTCTACCTCAGAGCTACACCCCAGCCCCATTTTATTTTGAAACAGGGTCTCACTAAGTTGCTGAGGGTCTTGCTAAATTGCTGAGGCTGGTCTTGAACCTGTGATCCTCCCGTCTCAGTTTCTCAAGTAGTGAGATGATAGGCATGCAGGACATTATTCTATACCCCCTTTCTGGAAGCTTCCCTCCCAGGACAGAGGTCCCCATCAGCTTTTCCCTGTCAGGAGCATTAGAAGAGACTCAACTTTCCGGCAAGGTTCCTGGCAGCTACAATGAGAATGACCCCTTGAGAGAGAAAAGAAAGAAAGAAAGAAAGAAAGAAAGAAAAGAAAGAAAGAAAGAAAGAAAGAAAGAAAGAAAGAAAGAAAGAAAGAAAAGGTGATAGACCCAGGTACAGGGGTGCATGCCTATTATCCTGAGACAGGAGGATCACAGGGTCGAGGCCAGCCCCAGGAACTCAGTGAAGCCCTCCTCAACTTAGGGAGATCTTGTCTCAAAAGAAATAAAGTAGGGCTGAGGATGTAGCTCAGAGGCCGAATGATCCTGAGTTCAATCCCTAGTGCCGCAAAAAGAAGGGAGGGAGGAAAGTACAGATCGGCACAGCTAGCCCAGCCATTGAGACCCACCTCTGGGCCACCCACCTGTGTTGCAGCCCAGCCAGGGTGGCCCATGGAAGACAGCAAGGACAGGAGGCACCGCTGGCACCTGTCATACAGCCAGGCCGAAGGCCGCGGGTTCTCTGTTGCAGGCTTTGCTTTTCACAGCGGCTTCTAAGGGCTGGGCCAGTTCGCAGGACGGCAGCCCCTTCTGACCGATACCTGGCCGTGATTCCACTCACAGAAACCAATCAAGGAGCCTTGCACCAGAGTGCACCTCTGTCTTCCCAGGACTCGTAAGGCTGAGACAGGAGGATCGCAGCTTTGAGGCCAGCTCAGTCACTTAGCTAGGCCTTTCAGCAACTCTGTGAGATTCAGCTTCAAAACGAAAGATATACAAAGGGCTGGGGTGTGGCTCACAGGGAGAAAGGCCCTGGGTTCAAGCCACTTGGATGGCGGAAGGAGCTCCCGTGTGTCTTTCTGTCTGCGAGCATGAGAACCAAGTGCCTCCCTCCCCTTACGACTCGGAAGCTCGGTCCTTTCCTAGGAGACGGGCTCCCAGACGGATGCCAGGAGGACATGACCATCCGAGGACGCTCCGGCCCTGATAGCACACGGCAGGGTCCCTGCAGAGCCGGGTGGCTATCCTCTGCTGACCGGACATCACCTCTACACTACTGTTAATACCTAGCACAACCGAGGCGCAGCGAACAGCCTTGTTATGCTGTGTTGTTTAAGAAATAATGACAGAAAAGGATATCTGTGCTCTTGAGAGCAGACACAATGCTTCCCTCTCCCCGCCCAGAATGTTTCAGATGCAGGTTTGGTTTAATCTGCAGACTAAGGACCCAAGGATACGGAGAAAAGACTGTCATCCCACGGAAGACCCATCCATCCTCCACGGCCCCTCAGAGTTGGTGTTTTCTTTTTGCAGTACAGGGGACTGAACCCAAGGCACTTGTCCTCCAGCCTACACTCCCAGCCCCATTTAGTTTTTTGTTTGGAAACAGAGCTTCGAGCCTCACTAAGCTGCAGATCCTCCTGCCTCGTCCTCCCAAGTCCTGGGATTACAAGTGTGCGCCACCACGCCTGCCTGGGGTTCTGTGTTTTCTGCACCTCCTCTGAACACACATTACCAAGCTCTGGTCCTCAGCCCTACAATGTTCATCCCATTTCTTTGAACTCCTAAGGCCCAGCCTGGTGTAAGGATGAATATCTAATCTCCTACAAAGGCTCAGGGGCAAAATCCAACCCGAGGCCTTCCGTATTTCCTTCTGTGGTTTTTCAAGAGGTGGTACCCTTCCTTTCTACCTGTTTTACCCCTTAATGGTTACCCCTCTCCTCTCCTCTCCTCTCTTCTCTTTCTCTGTGCTAGGGATTGAACCCAGGGGCAGTCTACCTCTAAGCTACACCCCCAGCCCTATTTTATTCGCTCTTTTGAAACAGTGACTTGCTACACTGTGGAGAGCCTCACTAAGTTGCTGAGGCTGGCCTGGAACCTATGATCCTCCTGTCTCAGTCTCCCAATCACGGGGATGACAGGCGTGTGCCACTGTACCCAACCAACACCTTCTCTCTTTTGTTGACAGGGTTAGCCTGAATCCTGCTCTCTCTTTCTTTCTCTCTCTCTCTCTCTCTCTCTCTCTCTCTCTCTCTCTTTCTCTCTCTCTCTCTCGGACACGGAATGTCAAAGGAGGTTGTGAAATCACACCCTGTTTGCTCACAGCCCCTGAACGGCGTTGTCTGACTCCAGATACAGCTCAGCTTCCTCAGTGCCTTGGGAGGCTCCTTCAGAGCCGTGCACTTCACAGCAAACCAGAGGCACACCTCAGAAGCATGGCCGCCCAGGCTCCCCTCCGCCCGTGTGCATGCAGTAACGCTGCCAGGTGGTCCCCAAGAAAGGAAAATAACTAAAAACCCAAAGCACACCCAGGGAAGCCCCATCATTAAACGGAATGTTGTTAAGAAATAGCTGTTTTATTTAACAGCTATTCATTCTTATTGAATAAACATTTTCTAGTATGCATTCTGCTAATTGACCTGGGAACATATGTTGTATGTGCAGAAACTTCTAAACATTATGCTCCGTGTAATATGCGTATCTGAAAAAGCTCTCATTTGCCGCAATATGGAAATAAAATTCTGCTTCCTAAAAATCTGAGACTTTTAAAATGCATTAATCCACTTGGTTTGCGAAATTGCTCCGGACATTTTAAAACCCTTTCTTCTTCTAAGGGAGAAAGGAAAAGAAGAAGAAGGAAAAAAAAAAAAAACTTTCAGTAACTGGTAATAGTATTTGCTGCTGGCTTTCCTAATGGAGGCACACGCGTCTAATCCAGAACTTTTGCAGACATGGAGATGGGGAAGGGCTACTAGGAAATAAAAGGCAGTTAGGGGGTTGGGTCAGGAATTACTCAGTGGCTGAAGAGCCAGTCCTGAAAGTCTATCGAATTATACTCTCAGGAAACGCGAGTTGGAATAGCTTCAGCCCAGATATAATAGACTTGAAACCTCACGGAGGTACTGGGCTTACTTCTGAGGAGGGCGTGCGGGCGGCGGTGGCGGGCTCCCGGGCCGGCTCAGGCTGGCGGCTTCCGAGTGATGCCCACCTGGACCAGACCAGAAAGGCCGAGGCGGCCACCTAAGTAAGAGCTCCGACTTGCACTCGGCCGGGAGCGCGGCGTGTGTGGGTGCGTGGGCCGTGGGGCTCGGGCTGCCTGGCTGGAGCGGTCCTGGATCCCCCCACAAAAGTGGGCCCACGCTCACTGGCTGTCCACTTCGATGGAGAAGCCAGTGCCGGCCATCTCTACGTTGTCAACTAGACAGCCAACCTCCCTCCCGACCAGCCTACCTTCCTTCCCCTCCTTCCCTCCTCTCTCCCTCTCTCCTCCCTCCCTCCGTCCCTCTCTTCCTTCCTTCTTTTTTGGTACTGAGGATTGAACCCAGAAGCATTCTACCACCCAGCTACACCCCTCAGCCCTTTTTCATTATTATTATTATTATTATTATTATTATTATTATTAATTTGGAATAGGGTCTCCCTGGGTTGCCAAGAGTCTCACTAGGTTGCTGACGCTGGCCTCCAACCTGCTATCCTCCTATGTCAGCCTCCCAAGCACTGTCTCCAATTTCTGAAAACAAACTCTGTTTTGAACGCAAGTTGGCCAACCTACCAACCGAGTGCAGTCTGAATGCCCTTCCTCATCAGCCCGACTCGCCTTCAATTTGCAGAGGGAACCTGCTCGGCTTGACAGGCATCTTTGGTGACGGGACCCAATCGTGAAAATAGGGTGCGCTTGTATTTGTCTTAGACTTTCCCTCGGGCCTTGATGATGAGGCTGGGGCCACAGGGAAAATCCTGCAGGCTCGGTTTTCCTCGGGGGCACAATTAATACATTTTCTGACCAGTCCCCGCCCGCCCTTTAGGTTTGGAGTCCCATCTTTGGGCCGCCTGGACTCCTGGCAGATTTTACACGTCTAATTCCCTCACACCGTCCTCTGTTAATCAAAGCCGTGACCCCTGATATCCGGGTGCCCAGGTGAGGGGCAGGGCCAAGCCAACGGGAATTACATTTCATGGCAACTGCGGGCTCAGCTGGGGCCGAGGTTAGTGAAACCTTATCCGTGGTTTTGTGTGACTCCACCGGAATGAGTTCGGCGTGGCTGTGACTCCGCCGGGCTCTCGCTTCAAGCCACAGCCTGCAGCTCCGGAGGAGGAGGAGCCCCAAGCCGGCCGGCCAGCGGTCCTGCACACGGGTGCCCAATTGAGGCTCCCGCAGGGAAGTCTGAGAACCCAATGCGTTTGTCCCTTTGCTTTTTCTCATTTCAACTCCGGGGTCCCCTTTGCCCCCCAACAACCTGCTCTGAGTTTAGTCAGACACTCAGCGGAGTCCAGAAACATCAACGTTTTATCTGGAAAGGTGCGTGAAGGCCTGCCCACCGCAAACGGAGCGAGACCCAAGCGCCTGCTTCTCGCCTCAGCCGTCTGAGTGGGTGAGTGAGATACACACCCTAAAGCATTGAAAAGACCCGCACAGCGCGGCCAAGGTGCAAATCTCCAACTTTTTATCTATCAATGACCCGCAATGAACAACTTGCCAGAGGGGTCGCAGCCCGGTGGAGAGAAAAGACAGAGACGTGGAATTCTGGTACAGACTAGTTTTTAAGTAACGTGCTACTCTAACTTTCTTCTGTGTAGTCCATTTGCAATTGCTATTCCTCCCTCCTTCCCTCCCTTCTTTCTTTCCTTCCTCCCTTCCTTCCTTTCTTCCTTCCTCCCTTCCTTGTGTGAATGTGTGTGTATGTGTATTAATGGGAATTGAGCTCAGGGGCATTCGTCTGCAAGTTATACCCCCAGCCCTTTTTATGTTCTATTTTTGAAACAGGACCTCACTAGGTGGCTGATTGCTATGTTGCTGAGGCTGGCCTCAAGCCTGTGTTCCTCCACTCTCAGCCTCCCAAGTACTGGAATGACACGGGTGTACGTCCCCATGCCTGGCTTCTCTCTGTGTTTTGAAGGTATACTTGCTTGCAAAGCTTTTTAGCTGGCTAACTACCTTGACACCTTTCCTGACGGCCGGTTCTTCAAATAAAACCCAAGAGAAGTTAACCTCTGAGTTACTGAATCCATGTGCCTCTGAATGAATACCAATTATCGGGGATTCACGCCACATCAGTCAACAGCCCCGACTCAACTGGACCCGTCTTCGAAGGGTAGAGAAAGCCGTAGTCCCAGACACCGAGTCTCCACCCTCACTGAGCCCTCAGCAGCCGAGATGAGCAGGTGAACGGAAGCTGGCGCACACACACCGTCTGCTGCTAGCAGCTGGGATTTGCTCACAACCTCGCGGGTTAGAACTCGGCCGCGTGCATTAACTTAAACACGCAAACATCAATACAGGACAGCACTGTCCGTGGCAGCTGGCGTGACACCTGAGGCCCAGGCACAAGTGGCCGGCTGCAGGGGAGGCAGCTCAAGTCGCTGGCTCACTCGCTTGCTCTGGGGAAGCCCCAGCGGCGGCAGCAAGACCCGGCTCCTCCATTCCTTTCTCCTCTTGGGCCTGCCTCCCCCAGCAGGCACCAGGCGCTCCCTGGTTCCACCAACGTGCAGTGGGCTCGCGAGCTTATACCTTAAAGAACCCCTAGCAAGGAGGATGGGAGACACACTTTAGAGGTGACCCAGAGCTCCGTCCCCGACACAAGCAGGGCTTCCCTGACGCGGCCGGCCAGCGCCAAGACAGTGGTTTGCGGAAGGGGCCGCTGCCCTCTGACCCCATGCCTCCTTACCAGTGTGTCTTCACCTTTCAGGAAGGCCCAAAGGCATGTCACGCTTTTATACTCCCCCCAACCCGACACACCACCTGATTCCAAATGGCCCTATAATTACAAACCAGATAAATGAATCGAAGGCAAAAAATGGAACCACTGCCGCCATCCAGCAGCATGAAGCAAAAACCAGCACGCCATTTCCCAGTTCCAACAGAGGCTTGGAAGAGGCTGTTTGCATCTGAGTCTTGATCAACGCTCTGCCTTGGGTTACGTTTTACCATCGCTCACGGGTACCTGCGCGCACCAGCAAAGGTACAACCTGGAGAACGACCGCTAGGCTGGGAGCCCTGTGTGGGGAGCTCCAATACGAGAGAGCTGAAAACATCCATGAGATCCGGCCGCACCCACCGTCGTCTGAGACTGCTCCGGAGCCCCCCATTCCTCGGGGGCAAAAAACCATCTTCCCACGGGTGCTCCTGGTATCAAGAGCCTTCCCGCTGTTCCGCCAATTCTGCTTGCATTTCTGCTGGACCCTCCTTACCCACCTACTCTTTCCTTAGTTTTCTCTCTTTCATCCCTCTTATGATTTAACACAAACACGCCTCAAACAGCCAGTCGGTTGCCATCCGTGAGAAGTCAGCGTGACCATGACAGGAGGTGGCTGTGGGTCCGCTGGACCTCACACCTGAACAGTCTGGGAAGCCGTCCCAGGTGCCAGCCCCCAGGAGCCCCCAGGGACTCTGGCTGGGCAGGCGCGCCGGCCGGCAGGAGCCCAGACAGATGGAGAGAGCCCGGCCCCGGCGGCGCCCGTACCTGCTGCTGCTGCTGCTGCTGCTGCTGCTGTGCGTGGGTCAGGCCGTCCACCGCTGGGGCCTCGCCGTTGGCCCTCGCCTCCCGCAGGCCGCACTCTGCCAGCTGCTCGCCGCCACTCGCCCCGTTCTGGATGGCTGACCCGTTACTCTTCGCCTCAGGCCCCGACTCTTGCATCATGACTCAAAAACCTGCGAGGAGGGTGGCCAGGAGGAAGGAGGAACAAGCAAGGAGAGGAGGGAAGAAGAACCAAAAAAAAAAAAGAGAGAGAGAAATAAGACAGCTGTTAAAACAGTTGCTGTGCGCAGGGGCCTGGGCTGCACTTTCAAGCCGCCCCGCGCACTGGACAGTTGTCATTTCCTTTCACTCGGTTTATCCTGAATTAGCGGTGGGTCTCCTGGGGGTATGGGGTGGTCGAGCCCAACGCGAGCTCCAGGATTGTTTTAGAGATGCAGTCTTTTTTCCCCTTCAGAAAAATAAATATGCAAAGGTAAGCCTGGAACATAAGATTTGATTTCTCTAATTATACATAAATGTTTTGCTTTAAAGAAAAATTGTCCAGTTGGGCGTGGTGGCGCACGCTTGTCATCCCAGCATCCGGGAGGCTGAGACCGGAGGATCCGGGTTCGCGGCCAGCCTCAGCTACCTAGTGAGGCACTCCGCAACTTAGTGAGACCCGGTTTCAAAATAAAGAATAAAAAAATAGGGCTGGGGATGTAGCTCAGAGGTAGAATGCCCCTGAGTTCAATCCCCAGTACCACAAAAAAAAAAAAAAAAAAAGAAAGAAAAGAAAAAATTGTCCTATAGAGCACAGACACTGTGACATTATTATTATTATTATTATTATTATTATTATTATTGTTATTATTATTGTTATTATTATTGTTGTTGTTATTATTATTGTTATTGTTATTGTTATTATTGTTATTATTGTTGTTGTTATTATTGTTATTATTATTATTATTATTATTATTATTATTATTTGGTGGTACTGGGGATTGAACCCAGGAGCATTCTATTTCCCAGTTATACATCCAGCCCTTTTTATTTTTTGTTTTTTTATTTTTTTTTTCACTAAGTTGCTGAGAGTCTTGCTACTTTGCTGAGGCTAGTCTTGAATCTGTGATCCTCCTGTCTCAACCTTCCAAATACTGAGATGACAGGTGAACACTGCCACTCCCAGCTTACTTTTTAATTTTGAAATAGGGTCTTGCTAAGTTGCTGAGGCTGGTCTGGAATCTGTGATCCTCTTGTCTCGTCCTCCCAAGTGCTGGGATAACAGGCATGCACCACATTCAATTTTAACACGGGCAGGTGCTGTGTACAGATGTTACACTCTCAGAGAAAAATGATTCTCCAACTTTGGTCTATTAAGACATGACGTGCATTACCAGGAGGGCCCTTGAGGTAATTTGTGTAGAAAATACTCAGAAACATCAAAAGCATTTGAAGGAACCCTGCTCCTTGGCACGGCTCGTGTACGGAAACCCTTGAGAACTGGCCATTCCAGCAAGTTGGCGGCTTCTAGAAAGAGAGGGGGAAAAGCTTTTCCCCCTTCAGAGGCTAAGTAGATTCAGACTGGAACCTTGCTTTTATACATTAAAACATCCTGGAAATTTTCCATCCCAAGGCCTGTGTTTCTCGAGGTAGACTACTGATCTCTACCTTGGTTTAAGGTCCAAAAGTTCTGGTTGAACCTTACAGATAAAATTTGGAGAAAAATCTTGCCTCGGTTGAACAACAACAAAAAGTCCTAACTTTAAAGCACTAAATGTCTTCTGCCACGGTGGCGCACTCCCATAATCCCAGTACTTGGGAGGCTGAAATGGGAGGGTCGCAGATTCAAGGCCAGACTCAGCAACTTACCGAGAGACCCTCAGCAACTTAGCAAGACCCTCTATGTAGCATTTAGTGAGACCCTGTTTCAAAATAAACTCGGGCTTGGGAAGGGTAGCTCCGAGGAGGATGCCCCGGTGCCTCGTTTCTCTGGACACAAACCTTGGCTCAATCAGGAAGCCCAAGTCTGACAAAGGACAGATGGTATCTGCTAATGTCAGTTGGAGCGACTTCTATACTCCACAATTTGGTTCTCCAGACCATGGCTACGTCTAGTTTGCAGATGAGGAAGCCGAGGCCCCGTGATTTTTTTTTTTTTTTTTTTTTTTTTTGGTACTGGGGATTGAACTCAGGGGCATTCTACCTCTGAGCTACATCCCCAGCCCTATTTTTTATTCTTTATTTTGAAACCGGGTCTCACTAAGTTGCGGAGGGCCTCACTAGGTAGATGAGGCTGGCTGCAAACCCAGGATCCTCCAGTCTCAGCCTCCCAAATGCTGGGATTGCAAGCGAATCTTAACCTGTCTACTTGCTTACACGGCAGCCAGCAATGGCAGGGGCGGGCTGACCGCCTCCATCTCCTGGTCTCCTGTCACAGCCTCTACCATAGCGGGTCTCCTCAAGGCTGAGGAGCACCAGGAGGGAGGGGCCGGAGGAAAAGCACACCGAAGGTTCCAACATCAGAGCCGAGACTTTGAGCTGAGATGCCAGGCCCAGGCAAAAGGACAGAAGACCCTATACAAGTGCGTTGTGCTCAGGAAGCAGCCACGTACAACAAGCAAGCACTCTGTCCCTTTCCTCCCTACGCTAAATATGCAAGAAACGGCGACCCTGCCACGCTGGCCTCTTCGGGGGAGGCCGTCCTTTTGTTAAAAATCAAGCTAAAGGCAGGGGCGGTGGCGCCCACCTGTCCTCCCAGTACTCGGGAGGCTAAGAGAGGAGGACCACAGGTTTGAAGGATAGCCTCAGCCATTCAGGGAGACCCTCGGCAACTTGGCAAGACCCTGTTTCAAAATAAAAACCCAAACAGGCTGGGAGTGTAACAAGGAAGTAGAGTGCCCCTGGATTCAATCTCCATGACCAAAGGGGGGGGGGGATCAGTTTAAGTCTGTTGTGTACCAACTTGTGCAAAACTCGAATGGAGCAATTAAAAGTAAAAAAAAAAAAAAAACAACCCACCTTTGCCCCCATTTTGTGACTAACCAGGGATCTCACAAAGCACAGAAGAGAGACTTTTTTCCTACCTACGTTAATCCAACTCTTTAGTGGATTATGAAGGGCACGTTTCTTCACCAGGTGGGAATCGAACTAAGCATGGACAGCTGAGCCCTCTCCACTCTTTGAATCCGACTTTCCAGTGATAAAGGTCCTATAAAAACTCTGCTTAACGTGTATCCTTCCACAGAGTTAAGATGTCTAGCAGCAACAACACAACGGGCTGCTACACAACCGGCATCGGGTTCACCTCCAGAACACCAGGAGATCTGGGAAACCAAGGCAGGAAGCTTCGGTCTCCCTCCCACAAGCTGCCTGTTTGTAGGGAGGCTGAGACAAGGTCTCCAGAGTGCCGGGCGCCTGAGGAAGAGAAGAGTGGACGGGCACAGGGGCACACTAACCCCAGTCCTTGGGAGGCTGAAACAGGAGGATCACAGGTTGGAGGCCAGCCTTGGCAACATGCCGAGACCCTCAGCAACTCAGCAAAACCTTGTTTCAAAAGGAAAAAATTAAGCAGGGCTGGGGGTGTGTCTCAGAGGTAGACTGCCCCTGGGTTCAATCCCCAGTACCATAAAAAAAATATACTTGTTTTAGAGTAGTTAGCAAGGAAACCCACTTAATGATAGGGATACAACAGATACACCTGCAAGGCCTTCCACAGTAAGCGGCAAGGCCTCTGTATGAAGTCTGCCTCAGACCCAGGCAGGAGCCACTCTGGCCGTGCCTTCTGAGGTGGGACGGGCTGGCTGGCCCAGGGCAGGTGCCTGAGGCCGGCCGGCTTCCGTTTCCTGGGCTGGGTGGGTGAGAGAAAGCCCCCAGCCCCCGGGGGTGAGCAGCCCCGGGTCTGCTGCGTGCCGTTCCACAGGCGGCTGCCAAGTCCTCTGGTACAAGTGGGGCGGGCACGGAGCCAGGAGCTTGGCTGCAGAGCCAGGCTTGCAGGAGCGCGCGGGCTCGGGGACCGAAACGGCACGCAGGATTATTTTGGTCTGAGGATGTCCTTAATTAGTCAAGTGCTAACAGTAGTATGTAGGTTGGAAGAGTTAAGATTTCCTCACCATCTCCCAAACCAATCAGGAGAAAACAGCTCTGCACAAAGCCCAAGGCGGAAAAGGCAGAGGAGCGTCCATGTCTAAGATCATTTCCGGCAGTGTCGGGGCTGGCAAATTTCTACCCAACGTGCCGTGCCTTAATAAGCCCGCCGAGTACTTCCCAAAAGCCCTGGCAAGAGGGGGGTGAGACCCCATTCACACCATTCACAGCTGCACCAGACGGACAGCCGAGGCGACCAATCCCCAGTCCAGAGAGCAGCTCGGCTGTGCTGTAAATGGCGCTGACCTCCCTGTGGGCGGAGACCTGTGCTGTGTGGCAAATTACTAAGTCAGCAAAAAGAAAACAGTCAATTCCAGAAAAGGCACCAGTGAGGGTGGCAGGTGGAGGGAGACCGGAGTGGACTCCAAGGTGCAGGCGTGATTTCCTGAAATCCCACAGCTGTTCTTAGTGAATGAAGGACACCTACCTCTTCTATCTCCCTCTCTCCCTTCCTTCCTACTTTCCTTCCTTTTATTGTACTGGGTGCTGAACCCAGGGGCCTTCTACCTCCAAGCTATACTTCCAGCCCCTTTTTTATTCTGAAACAGGGCCTCCCTGACTTGCTGAGGCTGGCCTCCAACCTGCAATCTCCTGTCTCGGCCTCCCAAGGAAGGACTGGGGTGACAGGGGTGCACGCCGTGCCTGACTCTACCCATTTTCCTTAGAGCAAGCTTGTCCCGCTTGGCTTGATCTCCGCTTCCTTCTGGGGCTTCCCGTAAGCAAAGAACCACCTTGTTCCACGACAAATTGACAAGAAGAGACACAGTGTGTACACGCACGTGCCCGGCTACCCCATACCCATTGGAGGGGGGTTCCCCTCCAGTGACAAGTCAGTCTGCCTCTGCCTTCTAGCTGCCCTGTGATCACATGACCGGTGCAGCCATTCCTGCAGAGGCCGGCGCTGCAACTGCACGGACACTGGGAAACTCAAGGAATCCAAGAGGGTCGGCGTCTCGTCCAGCCTGGAACCATCTCCAAGCTGAGCTGAGCTGCCCCACGCGACGGGAGGCAGGCCAGGCCAGGAACCGGGATCAGTATGCTTATTTCTTGTAGGTGCCAGCAAAGCTGCTCTCTGGAAGGACCGTGGAAAATTCACACCGTCCAGGCTGATGTATTTATAGTAAATTAAAACCGTGCTTTATTATGATGATAATTTCCCTGGTTACAGTGTCAACGCCAAAAATTTAGGGAAAAATAAAGCCCTCGTTATCATGCTCCTGAAAGATTTTTTTTTTTTTTTTTAAAGCTAACAAAAAGTTCAGCCTTCTTCCAGGGCAGTTAATTAAGGTTGACCAAGTCAGGCAGAAGTAAATTAACTTGGCTGATCAATTATTTATATGAAGCAGAATAAATGCCCTTAAAGAACTTGGTCGGCTCATGAAAGGATGTGTAAATTAAACTAAACAGAGTTTTGTAAAATATGTCTCTGCTTCTATGGGGGAAGAGAAGACAAAGTAGTGGTAAAATCACTTTTGGGGAAAATAATGAGGTGACTGTACAGGTCTCCCCGAGTCCACCAGGAGAAGGTCCTCCTTTTTCAGTGTTCATCCACATGTAAGGGAAAGGGGTGGGGTGCCAAGTTGAAGAGGAAAGAGAAGCACTCAGGGCAGAAGGGCAGGCGGGAAGGTAAAGGACAAGGGGAGTGAGAAAGCCACTGTGCTCGAAATCCTGACCACGGGTCTCCACTCTGCCACGGCGTTAGCCTGCAAGCGCCCGGGTGGGGCAGGTGAGCTTTAGGTGTACAAAAAGGATTCGCTTTGAGTTACGCATGTTGCACCAGCAGTCAAAATCCTCAGTCACCCTTTCAGGAAATAAAAGGAGATAACCCTGGCCGGGCAGGGTGGTGCATGCCTGTCATCCCGGGGCTAGGGAGGCCGAGACAGAAGGATTGCAGGTCAGAGGACAGCCTCTGCAAGTTAGGGAGATCTTCAGCAACCCTGTGAGACTCTGTTTCTAGAAAAACAAAAACAAAGGCTGGGGGTTTAGCTCAGAGGTCGAATGCCCTTGGGTTGAAGGAAGAGGAGGAGAAGACAGCCCTGCCTCTACTGAGACACAAAGCATGCATCGATTTCCTTAAATCACATGCAGAGTCCACGCAGGGAAGGAGCGGGGTGCAGAAAGCGCACGGTGAGTGGTCTGGGGCGTTAACTTTTGAGCTGCTGCCTGTGTATGGCTCCCATGTGCACACTGCAGGGGTGGGCCAAGAGGAAGCTTCTGGATGGCAGGCGGGGCCCTGGGTGCGATCAGGAGCACCACTCGGCTGCTCACCTGTTGCCGGGCAGGTGCCACTGGGAGCAGGCGCAGAGTGGACCGCCAGAGGGACAGAGCAGCCTCCCGGGTCTTAAAAAAGAACCTCAGGCAGGAGCAGGAAAATCAGCCAGCTGAGCAGCGGTAGCAGCCCACACTGGTCAGCTGAGCTCTTGGGAGGCTAGGCCAGGAGGATGGAAGGTTGGAAGCCAGCTTCAGCAGGAGTGAGACTCACTGCAACCCAGTGAGAACCTGTTTCCAAATGAAAAAATACAAAGGGCTGGGGGAGAATGTCCTAGGTCCAATCCCCAGCACTGAACCACCCACATAAAACCAGCTAGATACCGTCTTGTCTCAGGTGACTCCTGCAAACTGCACACAGGCCCTGGAGAGGCCAGCCCGGTCTACCCGCTGCCCTCGTCGGTCCCTTTCACGGGGACACCACCCCAGAACCGGGCTTAAGCAGACATGGAATGGTCACCTACCCCCAGGAGGGCCCCACCTCCCGATACCAACTTTCCATAATCACAACAGAAAGGCGGAAATTTTCTACTGCGGGTGGCAGTTCACAGAGTAATCAGGGCAAGGAGCCGGAGGGCTATTTTAATGTATGCAAAACTAGTGACCCACGGTAAATGGAGGGAAGCCGGTCGAGAATGCAGAGCACCACAGCCGCGCTGGGGTCCTGTTCTGATGAGGGGCGGCTAAAATTAACACCCAATTAATTTCCGAATTGACAAACAAATGAAGGCCATAAATCTACTTTCTCATTAATTTCCGTGTGGTATAATTTAAGGCAGTAATAGGAGGGCAAAAACTGAGCATTATCCATCATAAATATCAAAAAGATAGCACGGCAACGCCATAAATTATGCATATTACCTGTTGTTAAAGATGATTTATGGATTATCAACTTTATCGCACACTGTAGGCGTCGAGACCGGTCTCCTGAAGACCGGGAATTGCGTTTAGCACTTTGGAAGAAGTTGGGGGGGCGAGGGAATTGTGAGACCCCTGATGCTAAGACCAACAAACAGGTCCCTGATGTGGGCGCCCAGGAGAGAGGGTGGGACGGAGCATGTGAGGTCGGCCGCAGCTGGGCCAGGTCTCTCAGGGAGGAGAAGGGCACCAACATTCGGAGTACCACGTCCTGGAGTGGCTCGTCCACGCTGTCTCCTGGGATTCAGGAAAGCCAGGGTCTCCAGAAAGGAAGGGGGCAGTCAGGGGCACCACGAGAGACCTGGTACAGCCCATGGAGGGTGTCCACTGCCAGGGTCCAGGCAAGAACGACCCCCAGCTTCCAGAAACTGGGGAAATTATGCTCAATTTCAGTAATGTGATAACAGTGGGGCACTCTGGCCTTTATAGTGTGTGTGTGTGTGTGTGTGTGTGTGTGTTTACTGGGGATTGAACCCAGAGCCACATCCCCAACCCTTTTTATTTTTTTGTTTTGAAACCGGGTCTTGCTAAGTTGCTGAGAATCTCGCTAAGTTACCAACGCTGGTCTTGAACCTGCGGTCCTCCTGTCTCAGCCTCCCAAGTATTGGGATGACAGTGCACCGGGCTTTTGGCCTTCGTGTTTCAAAGGAGGGGAAAAGAAAGAAACAGAAACCAGTTTGCACTTAGGAATTAAAATCAGAAACAGTTACTGATCAATGAAATGGAAGGAGAGGCACTCAGATTAAAAGTTTCCCTCTCTGCCTTTCTACGTCTATTTGTTTAATGAGAAGAGAAGAAAATGAAGCCTTTATCTCCAGCTTTGCTTTCAGGTATGCCTGGCGTATAACAGGAGTTTAACACACGTAATTGCTGGCTTGTTGACTAAATGATTACAAGACAGCAAAATCCAAGTTGGTTTCTTGGTCAAAGGAGATCAAGGGCTTCCGTCAGCACCAGCCCTCGGTTCCCTACCATTCTCTGCAACAAGCAGCTGTTGCGGAGGTTCTTCAAGAGACTAGGAATGGAACCGCCGTATGGCCCAGCTGTGCGGCTCCTCGGCAGCCTCCCAAAGGACTTAAAGCCAGAACACGACGGTGATCCATGCAGTGCTATGCTGGTAGCAGCACAAGTCACAAGAGCCAAATGATGGACCTGCCTTGAGGTCCATCAACAGAGGAGCGGATAGAGAAAGCGTGCTCTAAACACACAGTGCAATTCTACTTGGTCAGAAAAAGAACCAAATCATGTCCTTCGCAGGGAAGACAATGCTGAACGAGGTCAGCCAGTCTCAGAGAGTCAAGGGTGGTGGGTTTTCTCTCCTGGGTGGAAGCCGGAGAGAAAAATAGGAAGCAAAGGGACTTCGATGAATGAGGAGCGAGCGGTAGAATAGCCAGGGTTGGGAGAGGCGGGGAGGGGAAGGGAGGCGCGGGGAGGAGACGGTTCCAATGCTTCTGTGTCCACAGAAGGCGTCACTGCCACCTCACCAAGATGGCCTGGAGGAGGCGGGAGCGCCCCGAGGCGCGGGACGTTTGTATCACTTTGAATCTCACTGTGATACGCAGTTACAGCGCACCCATAAAAGTGTTTTAAAAGACACTCTGCTTCCTGGGATGCTCTGGAATGAGCAACTGTGACCGTGTCCTGAAACTCAGAGGGTAACGTAAGTCTTTAAATCAGCGCGAGTCTTCACGGAGGTAGGGACGTCTCCATGTTTGAAAATCCAAGATTACCAAGCCAAGGCAAACCTTGGGAGAGCCTGTGGTAACCCATGCCCGAGGGCGCCACGCAGATGACCGGGAAGCGGTGGCAGGCAACGAGATGTCTGGCTTTCCCTGTGATCCATGATGTAGAACCACCAGGGTGGTCATGAAATAGTATTCCTAACAAAAGCCAGGGTGTTCTTGCTGCAGCAGCCTTCCGGCAGGAACACAAGACGGTCCACCTTGCCAAGGAGACAGGGCTTCTGGGGTCCCAGAGCAGTGTGCCCCACCCCAGACCTGTCTTCAGCAAACATTCTCTGATCCCTTGTGCGTTAGAAGCACAGAGGAGCAGAGATCACGGGCGCCCCCCTCTCTGAGAATTGCAAATGTCTAAATGACACTTTTATATCTTCAGCTTGGTCCCATTCCCTTGTTCCCTAGTATACGCTAGTTAAATTGCTGTCCTCAGCCAGGCGAGGTGGTGCACGCCTGTCATCCCGGTACTTGGGAGGCCCACACAAGAGGACTGCAGGTTCGAGACCAGCCTCAACCGATTAGTGAAACCTTCAGCAAACCCAGCAAGATGTTGTTTCCCAATAAAAACTAAAGTAGGGCTGGGGATGTGGCTCAGAAGTAGAATGTCCTGGGTTCCATCCCCAGTACCAAAAATAAATAAATAAAAACAGGGGGTGTTTTGGGGCGCTCAGCAGATGTGCATTGGAGACCTAGCCACGAGGCGGCCGGCGGCCAGCTTCTAGGCATCCCATGTCCACCCGGCCGAGCCCCCACAGAGCGCCTCTCGGAGTCAAATGACCAAGGCAGGCCGGGCGTCCTGGCTCTTCTTCTCATTTCCATATCTTCTATGACCCCCGCCTCGGTGAGTGAGCAGGGTGCCGGGTGACACACTTCACCTGTCCCGCCTCGCCTGCTAGCCGCCACGGCAGACAATACGCGGGCGCCTCGGGTGCTCGGTGACTGGGGTGGGCCATTAGGAGGCCGCTGCCTGCATTCTGCGGTGTGAAAGGGACGAACGTTTAATTTTATCCTTCAAAAACTCCAATATACACGTGTGGACGCACGCGTGCACCCACCCGAGGTGGTCGCCTGGACGGATGAGCAGGCCTTCTCCGCAGAGACAGAGCGCCCCGCGCCTCGGCCAGCCGGCACCCCCGCCTCGCCCAGCCCACCCGCTCTGGCCGGCTGTCTCCTCCAGGCCCGGCACTGGGAGGTCATGCCCAGCCCCGAAACCCAGGCGCATTCAGAAACAGCAACAGATCCTCAAGGGAAAACCTAAAAGCAAAAACAAAGCTGGCGTCTGTGGGCAGAGATTCCCTGCTCGCTGCACACCGCACAAAGGGCAGGCTGATGTCCGAGGCTTATCTACCGAGGCCTGCAGCCCCAGGGACGGGCACCCAGAGACGGGCGCTGGCCGCACTTCATGAGAAACCACAGAGCAGAAACTCATTTGAAAATGAAACAGGAAAGAGTTAGGAGGAGCTAGAGTAAAAACACTGGTAATTTTAAAAAGTATAGAACAGCAGAGTAACCACGCAGTTTCTTCCCCAAACGCCTCTATCTGCGTCGGGGAGGATTTGAGTTTGAGAACATACACGAAAAGCCCCCCTTTCCCCTCCGAGAGCTGGCACGGTCCCCGCGTGACGCGGGACGGCGTGCACAGCAGGAAAGCCCCGCACGGTACCTTGGCTTCGGCCGGTCTTGTTCATAGCCAGGACTTTTCCTCCTCCTCCTCCTCCTCCTCTAAGTCCTTGTGTGCTCCACAAACAATTTCCTAGCCATCTGACGCTCTATTACCCGGCTAGTGGCCTTTCAGGAGAGCCCTCTCCCCTTCCGAAAAAAGCAAACAACTGCATAGATATCATTACACTAAGGAAATCTCTCAGAAAAACCAAACAACTTGCTAATCTCCCCAGCCCCTTCATCCAAGCAAAAGATAAGAAAAGCAAACCCATGTGGCTACAGCCACATTCCAGGGGCAAGCTCCCCTTTTTTCTTTCTTTATCAAAATTCTAGCGTGTGTGTGTGAGTGTGTGTGTGGTGTATTGTTTTTTTAAACAGACCATACAGGATAAACTGCTGCTCAGGCACCCACAAACAAAGCGGTGTTTGTTTAAGAAGGCCTGCTGCCATGGGCACAGTACACAACAGGCCCAGCATTTGTGTTTTTGAACAAACACATCATCTTACAAGAGCCATTTAACATTAACCAGGTGGAATCATCCACCGATTTCCTAGGTGGCACCGGGGCAGGAGAAACATAAACAGAGCGGGGAGCAGTGAGGGGCCTCCCTCCCCGGAATCAAGGTCGAGGTAAATGCAGGGCAGAGTAAACAGCTGGGGAGAAGCAAGATAAACAAGCAGTCATTCTTCTGACATTTGGATAGGAGGCAAGGTTGTGAGTTACACACATCAGCTGCTGCGGCCACCGGGAAATCTACCCCTTCCTCAGAGCCCAAGTCTTGCTTGTTTGCAGAATGCCCTGTTTGCTGATAAACAACAATTAGCTGTGACCAACCTGGAATTACTCATCACCCTCTAAGTACGGGCAGGCCAGAATGAAGGAGATCCGGTTAACCCTTCAGGGCTGGCTTTACTCAGAAACTCAACAAAGACGGGGGGCACTCTGCAAGAAAAAGGCCGGCCCAAATGAGGCAGGCAGAGCTTGGGCAAGAGCTTTCCGTTTCCTGGCTTGGAGTTAAAAACGGGGCACACAGCCAGGCATGGTGGCACACTGCTGCAATCTCCATACTTGGGAGGCTGAGACAGGAGGAACAGAGGTTCGAGGACAACCTCAGCAACTTAGTGAGACCCTCAGCAACGTATGGAGACCTTGTCTCAAAATAAAATGGATTGGGGATATAGCTGAGAGGTAGAATGCCCCAGGGTTCAATCCCAGTGCCAAAAAATAAAAATAGATTAAGCATGTACATGGTTTAACAACCACCCAAGGCTGGATTTGAACACAGCTTTAAAACACTGGGATGTTTCTATGTTGCAGTAACTATGCCTTCATTTCCTGGGCTTATCTTCTTATCAAAGAAATACAGAGGTCAAGCTGGGCGTGGTGGTGCACACAAGTAATCCCAGGACTTGGGAGGCTGAGCCAGGAAGATCACAGGTTTGAGGCCAGACTCAGTGAGATCCTCAGCAACTTAGCAAGATTCTGTTTCAAAATTTAAAAAAATTTAAAAAGGGCTGGGGGTGTAGCTCAGAGAGAGAACGCCCCTGGTTCAATCTCCAGTACTCCCCACCCCCTAAAATAAATATATTTCAAATGCACATTCTGATCTTGACTGTTTTATACCGAGAGAGAACTCCAATGGCTTCTTCTCCCCACCCACCAGGCTTCTGTTCCAAGATGACTTTAAACCCACTGGGCCCCAAAGCAAAGAGATTTGTACTCTTTTTCATCCACTTTGCAAAATTCAAAACTATACCCTTAAAAAAAAAGACCCGATACATAATCGGATGCACCCGCCCAAGGCCACATTTTATCAGCTGGGCATCAAAGAATTCTCAGCTCTCACAAAGCCAGAGGTTCAACTTGGCCACTAGCAGAAGTGTTAAGAATGTGAAATGTTTAATCTGTAACAATTTGCTTCATGTGTATATTACCATATAAAGCAAGTCACTGCATTATAAGAAAGTCATCATGCCTCAGCAGAGATACTATATTTAGGGATAGAATCTGCAATTAAAGCAATAGCGAGGACGTATTTTATAGATGCTTTAACGTGATTAAACTACTTAACTTTGATACGTGTGAACCACGTCCCTCCATTACTTAAAAACCTAATAAACAAGAGAGAGAAGTCACGGGAAGCTGAGTTTGGAGATGCATCTGTATCCTGCACTTATAACTAGTTAATTATTTTCTAAAATTCTGCATTATGTCACTGCAAAGTCCAGCCAAACATGGTCTGCTGGGTTCTCAAAGCAAAACCTGCAAATGGGAAAATAAAATTTTTAAAAATGATACATGTTGGAGGTTCCTGGCCATTACGTGATTACCATCACGTTATAGAGCTGGACGTGGTGGTGCCCGCCTGTAATCCCAGTACCTGGGAGGCTGAGATAGGAGGATCGCAGGTCGGAGGCCAGCCTCAGAGACTTAGCGAGACTCTCTGCAACCTACCAAAAACAAGAGACAAAAATGGGCTGGGGGGCACAGTTCTGAAGTAGAATGCCCCTAGGTTCAACAACAAATACAAAAAAAAAAAAAAAAAAAAAAACCCATCAAATTAGGGAGGTTTCAGCAGTGTAGGCAAGATAACGAAGTCCTCTTGGCCCCCACCGCACCCTGACACATATTGCCCTCTGATCCACCAAGAACTTCTCAAGAACTTCCCCAGCTGCTCTTTTCCACCTCCTGCTTCTACGACCCAATCTGAGTTCTACAAACCTAACGTCAGAAAGCTACCGCCAGCTTTCCTCTCGTGTTTGTTTCTCTCTACTGTGGTTTGTTTGCAAGGCCCATCTCGGCTGACAGCCTCCTTTCCCCAAACCCAGGCAGTCTGGAAAAGGCCTCCAGGCTCCAGGGAAAGCCTTCCCATTCAGCATTCAGTCCCTCAGCAACAGGGACATTGTTGGACTTGTTACGGCCCAAGGGCAGGGGAAAGGGTGCTCAGGACTCCCCTTCTGCCCCAGAGCTGCTCCACTGCCCTGGAGAAGGAGGGCGGACCCACAGCTAACAGCTCCCCAGCGCCCAGCGCACGAGGTCCTCAGCTTCTCAACCACACTCAGGTGCCCGGCCGCAGTGGTCCCAGGGATGTCAAGGCAGCAAGCCGCCGGCCTTCCTGCCGCCCTCTCTTCCTAGGAAGGAGCATCGCCGGCCGCCTGCCCTGGGGCCCTCTCCCCAGCCTCCCACGCTGCAGGCTTACTCTCTTCTCCTGGAACTGGGTCCACCACAAAGCAGGCAAGGACAGGAAGCAGACAGCTTGACAGGCAGAGAGAGGAGCGGCCACCAATGGCCTTGACGGAGACCAGTAACTGAGCCCCACGGGGTCCAAGCGGAAGACCACCCAGGGGCCAGATCACTACCCACAGGGCCCCTCTATGACCCAGGCAATGCTACCAATTTCTTAGCACGAATAGGTACCTGACGGCCATCTTTCCTCCCCAGACGGGTGTTGAACTTAGCCTACCCTCCCTCCCTTCCTTCTTTCCTCCCCTCCTCTTCTTTCTCCATTCTTTGCAGAGGCATTCTACCTCTGAGCTACAGCTTTACCCTTATTCAATTTGTTACTTGACATAGGATCTCACTAAGTTGCTGAGGGTCTTGCTAAGGTGCTGAAGCTGGCTAAAACTTGACACCCTCCTGTCTCAGCCTCCTAGGTATTGGGATGAGGGAAGTGTACCATCCCGCCCAGCTTGTAGTGGTTACTTTCAAATCCCTACTTCACTTACTTTATTCTATATGAATCCCAAGTTTCATAAGGCTAGTTTTTTTGTTTTGTTTTGTTTAATAATATATTGGTTAAGAAGTCCTTGCCAGGTGTGGTAGGATTACAGGGAGACTGGGTCAGGAAGATCAAAGGCTTGAGGACAGCCTCAGCAAAGTAGCGAGACCCTGTTTCCAAAACAAAAAAATTAAGCTGGGTTCTGGGGGTTGAACCCAGGATATTCTACCTCCGAACTACGCTCTTGGCCCTATTTTATTTTATTTTGAAACAGGGTCTCATTAAGTTGTTGAGGCTGGCTGAGAACCTGTAATCTTCCTGTTTCAGCCTCCCAAGTATTGGGATTACAAGCGTGCGCCACTACGCCCGGCTCCATTCATTCATTCTTAAAACAGGGTCTCACTAGGTTGCTAAGGCTGACCCAAACCTAAGATCCTCTGTCTCAGCCTCCCAAGTACTGGGATGACAGGTGAGCACCAGTATAACCAGCTTACCATAATCTCTTTTTTTTTTTTTTTTCCAGTACTGGGGATTGAACCCAGGGGCATTCTACCTCCGAGCTATACCCCCAGCCCTATTTTTTATTCTTTATTTTGAAACAGGGTCTCACTAAGTTGTGGAGTGCCTCACTAGGTAGCTGAGACTGGCCACGAATCCGGATCCTCTGGTCTCAGCATCCCAGGTGCTGGGATTACAAGCGAGCGTGCGCCACCATGCCCGGCCCCATCATCTTATTTTAAAACACGGTTTCTACTTGATAAATAGATACACCTTTTGGAGAAAACCTCAGATAAATCTGTTACTAAAAATCTGTTAGTGAGACCCTCAGAAACTTAGACCCTGTTTCAAACTAAAAACTAAGAAGAAACTCTGTCCCTTCTTTCAAATGGCAAGCCGGGATGTGGCCCGAATCACAAAGGAGACTTCATCCACACGTAGGAAAAAAGCGCCATGACACAGGTGTGCCCGGCGCCTTCTCTCCCCTGATGAGCTGGCACAACTGGTGGGGGCAGAGGAAAGATACCACCGCCCAACGGAGACGCCTCCTTGGTTTTACCAGAAGGATAAAAAAGAGTGGACAATGGAGTCCGGGGTGACGTCGGGGCCCCATGCAAATAGCCCGGCTCTCTTGCCATTCACAGAGCACTTATTGAAAGCCTACTGTATACACTCAGAGAAATCACCCACTCAGGAGTCAGAGTCTGTGTTTCTGCCCCCCGAAGCAAATGGGGCTCCCGGGTCTGGGTGTGACACCCGGGAAGAATCCCAACCCACACGCCAGCGGCTGCTGCTGCAAAAAAAAGCCGTCGTCCATGGCTGCCTTTCGCCACTAAGTTGAGAGCTGACTCGGCACCAATCGAGACCGTAGGTAAAAGTACAAGGCACCTCACGCAAACGATTTACTGGCCCAAGAGATGACCGCTTTCGTCGGCCTGGCCTTTTTTTTTTTTTTGCAATGGAGTGCCACTGATGACCCGGCGTTAGCATCACCGCCTGCTATTAATCCCCCTCCTAAGAGCTCATTTTGCCTTAAAACCTTAAGAAACTGCAATAATTTAAAGCCAGGGTGTCCACCTAATGGGAAATGCTCCATAGATTCTATCGTTTCATAAAACACAGTGTTTTTTTAATGAGAACAATGGCCATGATGCTAATAGATTACCAAAGGGGGATCTTTTTTTTTTTTTTTTGTGGTACTGGGGATTGAACTCAGGGGCATTCTACCTCTGAGCGACACCCCTAGTCCTATTTTTTATTCTTTATTTTGAAACAGGGTCTTACTAAGTTGCAGAGGGCCTCACTAAGTAGCTAAGGCTGGCCTCGAATGTGGATCCTCTGGTCTCAGTCTCCCAAATGCTAGGATAACAAGCGTGCGCCACCATGCCCAGCTCAAAGGGGATCTTTCTTGTAATAAACATATAAAAGGGAGGCAACATGTAGCTGTGCTCTGCATTCCTGGCTAGCCACAGGCGTGCGCTTTCATCAGGACCTCTTGAAAGACCATTCATTCAAAAGCATGGGCATGCAGTTTGCACAGATTAAAACCAAAGAAGAAATGAGAAAAACCACGCCCAAACAAGTGAAAAGGAAAAAGGAAAGGCACAGGCGGGCGTGGTGGTACACACCTGTTATCCTGGGAAACGGGAGGCTGAGACAGGAGGGTCCCACTTAATGAGACCCTCAGCAACTCAGCAAGACCCTGTTTCAAAATAAAAGATAAATAGGGCTGGGGAGGCTGGAGGTAGAATGCCTCTGGGTTCAATTCCTAGTATCAAAAATTAAAAAGGGAGAGAGAGAGAGAGAGAGAGAAGGAAAAAACCTTCATGTAAAAAAGAAAGAGGTGAAACGGTTTAGTGTGCTTCAAGAAGGCTCCCCCCCATGGCCTATTCCTCATTCGCCATCTGCAGCTCCTGAGCCTGGTCTGCCCACATGTTTCCAGAGGGACATGAGGACCAACTCAGGTAAACACCAGCCAAGAGTCCACATCACATTAAAACACATTCACAGCCCTACAGGCAAAGCTGAACCTTATAAAGGAAGCATTTGAAAGAGAGTTTCAAAACAGAGCAAAAATATATAATACATACATTTACGTGATATATAGAGATTATGTGTGTGCGTGCGTGTGTGTACTGGAAATTGAACCCAGGGGCATTCTACCTGCAAGCTACACCCTAGCCCTATTTTAATTTTTTATTTGGAAACACAGTCTTGCTAAGTTGCTGAGGCTGGCCTCCAACCTGCAATCCTCCTGTCTCAGCCTCTCACTCACTGGGATTACAGGTGTACATCTTTTTGGAAGCACACTTTCAATCTGCCTGGCTACACAAGTAGAGTGCCTCAACCCCGTGCATTTATTCAAACCTGAAACACCTCCTCAAATGGGGGCCGTGTGTTCCAGAATGGATGGAGGCTGGACCCCGATGTGTCTCCCGGGTGTGGGGGAGGCAGCTGAAAGAGCAGAATATTATGGGGTCCTAAAATCAAGGGCACAGACAAGATTCCTAGGGCCGGTGGGGGCCGATGTCAGAACATAGAGGCCCGGCCGTGGAACCTCCCCACTCAGTGGTGTGGTTGATGCCTCCCAGCCTCCACTCTGACTGGTCAAAAAGCCAACCCTAGCTGGGCGTGGTGGCGCACGCTTGTAACCCCAGCACGTGGGGGGCTGAGACCAGAGGATCCGGGTTCGAGGTCAGCATCAGCTACCTAGTGAGGCACTCCGCAACTTAGTGAAACCGTGCTTCAAAATAAAGAATAAAAAATAGGGCTGGGGGTGTAGCTCGGAGGTAGAATGCCCCTGAGTTCAATCCCCAGTACCGCAAAAAAAAAAAAAAAAAAGCCAACCCTGAGCCTCCTCAAGAGCTGTGGGCAGCTTGGAGCCAGAAGGGTCCTTGGAGAGGGAAGGTCATCTGCTCTCAGATACCTGGACCAGGACCACAGACACGCCCACAATGGGCGGGACAGAACCAGACACGCCCACAATGGGCGGGACACTCCCTATGAGGTCCTCTGTGGAGGGTCTCTTGCTGCACTGCACATGGGGGCTTGGGATGGCCACGCCCCTGACAGTGATGACAGGCCACGGGATTGCCAACAGGTCAGCTCTCCCTGTTGGCAGGGGATGGCTGGTCCCTGGCACCTCCATGGTGGAAGTGACGGGCACAGGAAGGTCCCCCTTTGTGGCACCTGGTGCCCAGCCTGATGCCCATCACCCTGGCCTCCGAAACAGGGAGTTGCAGCGGCTGGGCTTAGCTTTCCTTACCTGGACCACGCAGGTAACGGCCCGTTAGTGTCACAGACACCTTGCTTAGGACTGTCATGGACAACCCACCCCACCGGGAGACAGGCTCACGCGTCTGTCCAGGAGCGGAGCCCTGCGGCTCTACTTTTCCATTTCTCTGACTTTAAAGTCACACCGCTCCAACCCTGAGGAATATTTGGTACTGAGTGTGTGCCGGGAGCTGAGTGAGGTGTTCAGCAATACAGGGAATGAAAATCGATTCTGTCCCATCAGTGGTGAGAGGACCGTCTAACAGGGAAGACACAGACATCAGTGGAGATTAGAACCGTCCTGGTGCTACCGTGCAAAGCGCACAGTGATCTGAGAGTGCAGAAAGGTAATGAATGTCAAGTGCTTTGTATGCAGTCGGTGCTCGATAAATCACAGCGATTATCACTCGCCCTTAAACCCCGGCCCGATGGGAGGCAGCTGAGAACCTTGCCAAACGCCCAACACTTGTCCCCGTCATAAACGGCAGCAAAAGGAGGGCTGGGTTCCCAGTGAAATTCTTACAAAAAATGTTTTCCAGCGGTCCCCTGGCCATAGGAGGGAAAGTAAAGTCCATGTTCCACCTAATGACGGCTTGGAGGATGGCTTTAGCTTTCTAGGTTACTGTTAAGAAGGGGCTCTTGTTTACTAAGTTGGACTGAAAGGAATAAATGTGGAGCGGGGCAGAGGGTAATACTAGCAGCCATTCCTGTTTAAAGCCGTCTTTTGATGATCATTTCCAAGCCTCGGAACCTAAAGGAAATCTTTAATTGGCTTGGCGGCTGCAGTCCTCCTTTGAATATGCGGTTTGTTGGAGTCAAGAATGTACACGCTAATAATTGCAGATAGGATTAGCAACCTGTGCCTTCTAGTGTAGATACAAGTGGTTAATTATGAGCACGCCAAGCCCTTGCCTATACGGCACGAAAACAACCAGGGATGGATTCAGTCTGCCCGTGACCACACCCCGACCCCTGAGGACTCCCACCGAGTCACACGCTGAAGGGAACGGAGCGGGATTCTCTTGTGATGACACTGGACTCGATGATGTTCTTCAGACAGCCCCAAAGGAACCAGGCTCTTCTTTTGCAAATTTGTTTACTTTTTTTTTTCCATACTGAAGATTCATCCCAGAGGCACATCCCAGACCCATACCCCAAGCTCTATTTTATATTTTACTTTGAAACGGGGTCTCATTAAGTTGCTGAGGGTCTTGCTAAATTTTTGAGGCTGGTCTGGAACCTGTGATCCTTCTCTCTCAGCCTCCCAAGTACTGGGATTACGTATGTGCACCACCACACCTTATTTATGTTAAATAATAATTTCTAAAATAATGTATAGGTGCCCATGTTTGTACAAGGTTTTGATTCTTTTCCCAAAAGGTTGGCTTCCTTATGCTAGCTAGAGATTTCTGATAGGAGAATCCTGTTTTCTGGTTTTTTTGTTTGTTGTGCTGGGGATTGATTGCTGGGGCATTCTACCTTTCTACCTCTGAGCTACAACCCCACCCCTTTTTAGTTTTTGTTTTGAAACAGGGTTTGGCTGAATTGCTGAAGGCCTAAGTTGCTGTGACTGGCCTCATATCTGTGATCCTCCTGTCTCAGCCTCCCAGGCACTGGAATTATAAGAATGTGTACACCACTGTGCCCAGCTCTGACTTCAATTATAGCCGTAATTGAAGAATGCAGAACTAGAACAATGTAGAACAGGCAGGAAACGAGGGCAAGTTTGTGAAGTGCCACGGTTTCCTCTGCGTTCCACTATTAAAAATGCAAAATGTGGCCGGGTGTGGTGGTGCACGCTTATAATCCCAGCATTTGGGAGGCTGAGACCGGAGGATCCAGGTTCGCAGCCAGCCTGAGCTACCTAGTGAGGCACTCCGCAACTTAATGAGACCCTGTTTCAAAATAGAGAAGAAAAAATAGGGCTCGGGGTATAGCTCGAAGGTAGAATGCCCCTGAGTTCAATCCCCAGTACCGCAAAAAAAAAAAAAAAAAAAAAATTGCAAAATGTGGCCGGGTGTGGTGGCACACACCTGTAATCGCTGCAACTTGGGCAGGAGGATCACAGGTTCCAGGCCAGCCTGGGAAACTTTTCAGGATCCTGTCTCAAAGAACAAAAAACAGAAAGGGCTGGGGATGTAGTGCAGTGGCAGAACACCCGTTGGGTACAGTCTCCAGTAATGCATGCATGCATGCACACACACACACACACACACACACACACACACACACACACCACACAAAGGGGGAAAGATATACGATATACTCAGGAGAACCAAACACATTAGGCACAAATATCCCATCTACGAGTCTGTCCTTCCACAGCAGTGACCCCCAGCACCCCCACATCCCAGGGACACCTATCAGTCGGAAGGCATTCTGGGCTGCCAGTGCTGGGGGAAGGGGGTGTGTTACTGGCTTCACGGGTAGGGGCTGAGGAGGCTGTTCCACATTTTCCTGTGCCTAGGACAGCCCCTGCACTACAACCGCCTGGTCCTCCACGTCCAAGTTTGCCACAGTCCAGGAGCGGGGGCTGCAGGAATTCGTTCTGTTTTTCTTATGGGATCAAAGCAATGAGCCCTATTTCTTGTTCAATAATATATTTATGATGTGCCTTAAAATTTTAATGCCTTGTGATTTTTTTGCTTGCATTTCGACTTCGTAAACACCGCTGAAGTGTGTGCGGAGGATGGGTGTGGCAGGTCGGACACAGGTGATGGCGAGACATGTGGGTCCAATGGAATTCTGTGCTGGTCTGGGGCGGGGGTTAGTTCCAGGACCCCCCTCCCCAGTGCCAAGGACGCTGAGATCCCCAGACTGGCAAGGCCCTCGGGTAAAAGGGTGCGGTACTTCAGGGTTCAGATGCACCTCCTCCCGCACACCCCACTCCAAGCCATCTCTAGACCACCTACAGCACCCAACGCGATGTAAACGCCGTGCACATACGTGCTGTCCTCCATTGTTTATGGGATGATCAGAGAGCAAAAGCGCACGCGTCACAACAGACACTTTTCTTTCTTTCTGAATACTTCCCATCTGCGGGATTTTATTTTGATGTTGGCCAAAGGTCGGGTATGTTTTAATATGAAGACCCCTCCCTAGCCAGAAGTACCAGGTTATTGATTCCTTACAGCCTACGGCTACTGGATGCTTAGGAAATATGCTGGCTGGGTGGGTGGGTGGGTAGGAGGGAGGGAGGGAGGGAGGGAGGGAAGAAGTGAGGAAGGGAAGGGAGGGAGGGAGAGAAAGAGGAAGGAAGGAAGGGAGGGAGGGAGGAAAGGGAGGGAGAGAAAGAGGAAGGAAGGAAGGAAGGAAAGGAGGGAAGGAGGAAGGAAGGAGGGAAGGGAGGGAGGAAGCAAGGAAGCAGGGAAGGAAGGGAAGGAGGGAAGGAGGAAGGAAGGAAGGGAGGGAGGGAGGAAGGAAGGAAGGAAGGAAGGAAGGAAGGAAGGAAGGAGAAGGAAGGAAGGAAGGAAGGAGAAGGAAGGAAGGAAGGAAGGAGAAGGAAGGAAGGAAGGAAGGGAGGGAGGGAGGGAGGAAGGGAGGAAGGGAGGAAGGAAGGAAGGAAGGAAGGAAGGCTGGATAGATGGAAGACAGGTAGGTTGAATGAATGGAAGGAAGGATGGGTAGAAAGCTGAATGGAAGGAAGGAAGGATGGAGGGAGGGAAGGAGGGATGGGCAGAAAGACAAACTGATAGATGGACGGATAATGGATGGCATCATGGATGGACAGAGGGAGGGAGGGGTCAGGAGCAACAGAAGCTGGCGGCTGGCAGGCCAGGCAATCCCACCGCCCGGGACACGGGAGCTGCTGGGTAGACCGACATGCCCTCCTGCTCACAGACTAAGCAGGTGATCGAGGAGAAGAGAAAGGAAAAGCGGAAGATTCTACGTTTACGGAGGAGAACCGTAACAAGTCGTACCATCTTCACGTCTCCTGAGAGCCTGTGGAGGCCGGCAGAGGACTGCGGTCGAGTCCTAGGATGGCGGACGGGTGCACAGCCTGGGGCCAGCGTGCTGCCGCGTGGCAGAGCTGAGTGTGTGGCGCACAGCTGCGTAGCCGGCATGGCTTCGGGAGTGGCACCAGCAACAGTTGTAGGCTTAGAAAGAGCAGTGGGAAGCTGGGCGTGGTGGCGCACGCTTGTAATCCCAGCATTCGGGAGGCTGAGACCGGAGGATCCGGGTTCGCGGCCAGCCTCAGCTACCTAGTGAGGCACTCCACAACTTAGTGAGACTCGGTTTCAAAATAAAGAATAAAAAATAGGGCTGGGGGTATAGCTCGAAGGTAGAATGCCCCTGAGTTCAATCCCCAGTACCGCAAAAAAAAAAAAAAAAAAAA
>PVLC010001302.1:25948-148948 GCA_004027655.1 Graphiurus murinus | reverse complement strand
CACGCTTGTAATCCCAGCATTCGGGAGGCTGAGACCGGAGGATCCGGGTTCGCGGCCAGCCTCAGCTACCTAGTGAGGCACTCCGCAACTTAGTGAGACTCGGTTTCACAATAAAGAATAAAAAATAGGGCTGGGGGTATAGCTCGGAGGTAGAATGCCCCTGAGTTCAATCCCCAGTACCGCAAAAAAAAAAAAAAAAAAAAAATAGGTCTGGGGGTATAGCTCGAAGGTAGAATGCCTCTGAGTTCAATCTCCAGTACCACACACACACACAAAAAAAATTTTATAACTTTATTTTAATGCTAACTTCAGAAGTTTTGTTTGTTTGTTTGTTTGTTTGTTTGTTTGTTTGGTATGGAGGATTGAACCTAGGGGCATTCTACTTCCAAGCTATACTCCCAGCCCTTTTAATTTTTGTTTGTTTTGTTTTGAAATGGGGTCTTGCAAAGTTGTTGAGGGTCTTGCTAAGTTGCTGAGGCTGGCCTTGAACCTGCAATCCTCCTGTGTCAGCCTCCCAAGTACTGGGAGTACAGGCCTGCACTACAGTGCCTAGCTTAAAAAAAAAAATCTTAATAGAAGTGAATTCAAGGTTATTTATAGACCACATTAAAATTAACTTTCACTCCAGGAGTGAGGTTCCTGCCTTCCTGTTTGCAATCTTTTTGTCACCAAGAGGCATATAGCAGCCAGGCGTGGTGTTGCATACCTGTAATTCCAGTACTTGGGAGGCTGAGGCAGTAGAATGGCAAGTTCGAAGCCAGCCTCAGCAACTTAGTGAGTTCCTCTGCAACTTAGTGAGACCTTGTTCCAAGATAAAAAATAAAATAAAATAGGGCTGGGGGGGTATATCCTGGAAGTAGAACACCCCTGGATTCCATCCCCAGTAAAACACACACACACACGACATATATTTATCAGCACCCTGAGATCTGGCAAAGGAAGGCTCACTATCTGCAGCCAGGGACAGGAACTTTAAGCCAGCTGTCCACAAAGTTCCAGAGTATCTGGACAAAGAAAAGGCAAGAAAATTTATTATATCCCTGACCTGGAATTGGTGGAATATCAAATTAAAATGAAATACACGAAAACCCACTGCCTCTATAGTCAGAGCTACTTTCCATGGGGAGCAGCAATTTAGCTTCAGCAAACAATGCCAACAGGCCTCTTAGATGAAACTTTAATTTTGTTGGTGATGTGGTTTATTTTGGATTTGTTAATTTGTTTTTAATTAATCAATCTATAAATGCCTATGGATCTCAAGGGTTAAATATGAGGTTTTATATGTTTAAGTAATATTTCAGTAGAAAGAATTTAAACCAATAATGGGATCCAAAAGATACTTTCCCTTCAAAAATAGCGATCTGAGCCAAGCATGGTAGCACGCACCTGTAATGCTGATGAGGCTGAGGACAGGAGGCTGAGACAGGAGGATCGCAGGTTTGAGGACAGCCTCAGCAACTTAGCAAAACACTGTTTCAAAACAAAAAATAAGAAAAGGGCTGGGGATGTAGCTCAGAGGTAGAATGCTCCTGGCTTCAATCCCCAGGAAAGAAAGAAAGAGAGAGAGAGAGAGAGAGAGAGAGAGAGAGAGAGAGAGAGAGAGAGAGAGAGAAGGAAAGAAAAAGAAAGACATAAAACAAGCTTTAAGTACAAATCATGAAGTCCAAATGCTATAGCAGTTGAACCAGCATCATTCATTTATAAGAACATAAACCACTATTGCTTCACTCTGAGAACTTCTGTATGATTCCTTTCTTCTGGAATCCTCATTTCCCTTCTATACCTCTGCCACAGAATGCTTCTCCACCGTAGCAACTATATGCTTCAGGGTATTCATTGATCATCCCAGTGAGATTCTCTCCCACAGACATAGCTCAGAAATTGGAATTTAAGTGGGCATGGTGGCTCCCAGTACTTGGGAGGCTGAGGCAGGAGGATTGCAGGTTCAAAGACAGCCTCAACAACTAGCGAGACTCTCATCAACCTAGCGAGACCCTGTTTCAAAATAAAAATAAAATAGGGCTGGGGGTGTAACTGGGAGGTAGAATGCTCCAGTACCACCAGAAGAAAAAAAAAGAAGAAGAAGGAAATTGGAATTTAAAACCATCTAAATTTCCAGGGACCATACGGTGCTGAACATTGATTTTTTTTTTTTCTGAATTGATTTATCACTGGAATCATTATTTGCAATTGGTCAGAACAACATAAATATATTTCACACATTGCTGTGCAATTAGTACATGTACAAGTAAAGGTTGCGAATGCCTCTTAAAGAGATGACGTGGTCCACAGTGACCATGACTTAGTGTAGAGTAAGACGGGGCTCAGTGCCGGGCGTGGTGGCGCACGCTTGTAATGCATTTGGGAGGCTGAGACCAGAGGATCTGGGTTTGTGGCCAGCCTCAGCTACCTAGTGAGGCACTCCGTAACTTAGTGAGACCCGGTTTCAAAATAAAAAATAAAAAATAGGGCTGGGGGTATAGCTCGAAGGTAGAAAGCCCCTGGGTTCAATCCCCAGTACCGCAAAAAAAAAAAAAAAAAAGACAGGAGACGGGCTCAGCTTCAGTTCTATTCCTAGTCTCTCTTCTACAAATGTAAGTTCTACAAATTTTTATGGCCATTAATACGTAGCAGACATTTTTATTTTCTTACAGCAATGGACTCAGTTCTTTGAGCTCCTTTCAAGGGAGATTCCCCAAACCATTTAATCATCCACCATAAAAATTATTTTTAGTAATCTATTAGTTGACAATTAGGTCCTCCCTCAATATTATTAAAAGCCTCCCTACTAAAAAAAAAAGAGAAAATATCTGATTTACAAAAGATTCAACAGATTTGTTATTCTGCCACAGGAGTTACTTAGTTTCTCAATTTTGGGAAAATGTACTGACAAAGGCCTGATCGGACTTAGTAAGTGGTGATTGATGATGCCTATTTATTCTTTCATTTGGGCATTTTATTTTGCCCAGTATTACCAGGAAGGATTGGGAAAATCTAAATGCTTTTTATTTCAGTATGCCTTTGCCAATAGAATATTTTTAATAGAATGTTTTTACTTTATCAAGGGCTTTCTATTTAGTTTATCTAATTGGAGCTACTGAGTTTAATTAATTTAATTTGTGTAGTAAAATATCTTCAGTGAACAGATTGACAAACTCAGCTCTCAGCCTCCAGACAACCAGCTGAATCCAACTTGGGCTTTCTGTTGGAAATAGTCTGCCTTCCTTCCAGGTGTCTCTGCCTAGGGCTCCCTTCAGAGAAGGGTGGAGACGGAGCACAGGCTTGCTCACTGCTCCTGGGCTCACTCCTTGCTTGCTTTTCCTTGGAAGGCAAAAGAGGAGAGACCTTTAAAATAGCCCAAACATCTAGCTTAACCCAAAAAAATCCTGACTATCAAGCAGTGCTTCCCTTTTAAATAAAAATATGTTTATGAAAGTACATCACGTGCATTAGGGTGTTCTCCCTCCACATCGCCTTCGGTTAAGTCATCTTGTTTGCTCATCTAAGGTTTCTCCTTCAACCACTTTCTCCCTAGCTTCTGCATATTAGGGAGAGCATACTATTTTTTACTTTTGGTGACTGACTAATCTCACTTAGCATCATGTTTTCCAGTTCCATCCATTTCCCTGGCAAATGACATGATTTTGTTCTTCTTTATGGCTGAGTAAAATTCCATTGTGTACATATCCCATAGTTTTGTAATCTATTCATCTGTGGATGGACATCTTGGCTGGTTCCACAGTTTGGCAATTGTGAATTGTGCAGCTATAAACACAGATAAGCATGCATTGGTCTGATAGTTTGGTTTCCATTCTTTTGGGGTAGATACCCAGAAGTGGTATTGCTGGATCAAAGTCAATCACTAAACTGAACATGAGAAGGAGGGAGGGCAAGGGAATGGGGCAGGAATTGGGGAAGGGTTAAATGAGAGATGCGTGCATGTATGCCTCTACCAGCTTATACCTAACAAAGATGTATGATTACAATGCACCAATAAAAAGAAATAAAAGAAAAAATAAAAATACGCAACAGTGAAGTTCTGATGCTTTGGTTAAACACCGACGTCACATGGCCCTGAGTTTGGCATTCTGGTTTTCACTTCCGGGGCACCCATGGGAGGTGCACCTCCCTTTTGTCAGGAGGGAGAAGAGAAGATTTGAAAGAGCTGGAGAAAGCAGACCTGGTCCAAGCTCAGGCAGGTAGTTAGCAGAACAGATTCCCAAGGAATTTATAGACCTGGATGTCTGTTTACATGAATTAATACAGCTCTCAGTTCCTACCACTGTGAGGTCCCAAAGACTTCCAGGGAGAGGCACACAGAGTTGGGCTAAGGAAAATACATCCCCGGACCCCCAACTTCCTTGGGAATCTTGCCCTATACCGAAGTGCCTGAAAGCACTCCTGATCTCACCAGAGACTTGGCAAAGCAACTCTTCTATCTGATAAGGTGTACAGATGAGGCCTGGAGGCTTCTAGACCCTTCCATCCATCCTACTTACCCCGGCCCTGCTCCCTCTCCAATACAGGCCCAGGGCTGGAAAGAATCGGGTCCAGGGTGCCTTTGAAGATGATATTGGAATGCTTAGAGAGGTGCAGGCCAGGGTCAAGCAACTTAAAATATGGTTTCAATTCCAGTCGGGGAGCCCAATGAAATCATACTACAAATTTTAGTTCAGCCTAAAAATTTTTCAAAATAATTATTGGTCAAGGTTCGAATCCAAATTGTGGAGAAAGATTTTTTTTTTTGCTCGATTTGCACATCAGTGGTTTCATAATTAGACTCAAAAGCAGAGTCATCAAGAAAAGCCAACCCCAGTAAAACATCACTGAGTGAACTCAGCCCACTTCCAACAGGCTTTGCAAACAGACCCAAGAAAGCTGATAGCAGGTGAAACATATCTTTTCTGGAGCGAAGCTTAGAACATCTTTCCAAAGAGGGTTTCTCTTGAGATTTGTTTCAGATTTGGTGCCCTGGAGTCCCCTCGTGAAGGGGCTTGACTCTGTCCTGAGCCTGGGCTTGGGGGATGGGGTGATGGGCATCCGTAGGAGGGAAAGGAAAAGAATGTGCCTGTCACGTTTCGGTGTCTTGAGAGCTTCTGAAATAGGTGGAAATTATAGCTCGAGCCCCTTCGCCATGGGAACAGCTGGAATAGGAGTGCTTCTGTGCATATTAAGAGGGCTATTTATAGCTTTCCACGCATGTTAGGGAAGGCAATTATGTAAAATGCAACTGTATCATTAGGTATTTGAAACATATCAGGCTGGCAACAACTGTTTGCAAAGCTCTAAAACGATGCAGACTTTTGCGCATCTGTCTAATCCAAGGCAATAAGTATTAGTTTGTTTTCCTGAAGCAGCCACATCACCAAGTCTTGGCTGAAACCAAGTAAGTGATGTCATCAGCTATGTCTGTCCTGCTGAAGTCACAGTAGCCAAATGGGACTTGAGTCACACCTGGGATTATTCAGAAAACCCTCCAGCAGAGAACTATAGGTGTTCAGAGGAAGCGAAGGGGTTAGATGCCCCCACAGAGCCACAGCTACTGGAGGCTTGCTCTCTCGCTCACAGATTGATGCTGAGGACATTCTCAGCGGTGCTGGCCACTCTCTGACCCTTAAATCACAGCACCTCCCAAGAATCAGTAGCATCTCAATTACGTGATTGTCATTTTAGGCTTCCAAACATACTTAGGGGGTGGGGGCCGCCTGTGAACCTAGGACAACAATATTAAGGACAAATGACATTTGTGAGAAGCCTCCAAAATTTGGCTGATCCATTGCTTTGCTGGTTTTGAACAAACTTGTTGCTGTGTCTTCTTTTGTCTTCCCGAATGATGGGACGGCGAGGAAGTCAGATGAGTGCCTTGACCCCCAGGCTCCAGGGACCTTGCTGCATTTCACACTGACAGCTCCGCCTGGTGCTCAGCCCTGGGAGACGTACGTGGAGTTTCAGGGGTTAAGTGCCTTCCTGCATGTGCCTCTGACTCATCTGCGAACTTTCCAGGAACATGAATGATAAGCCTCGGATGATGTCACATTATAATATCTTAGCGAGATCTGTGTAATAATATTTGGTGAGCTTTTTTTTTTTTTAAGCAGCTAACGATGTAATTGCAAATTACATTTAGTTCTTCCTAGGCTGGAATATATATGTGTGTGTGTATGTGTGCGCGGAATATATATGTGTGTGTGTATGTGTGCGCGGACATGCACACACATGTACTTTTGCTCTTGTGTGATTCTGAAAGTTTCATTTTCAGAGGGCTTCGGGGAGTCGACCAAGTAGGATGAAAAAAGTGTTGGGTGGGGCTTCAGACATTCTGAATACTCTATGTTTTGACCTCTTTATCTGTGAGACTTTTTACAAACCTATTGGCTTTTCTGGCCTTAATTTCATCTGTAAAAGAAGCCACCTCAATACTTGGGACATCCCTGACGTCCATTCTAAGTCTGAGTCACTTATTGGAGAGAGAAACCATATGTCTCTCATTCAATCAGTATCCTTGCCAGGAAATAGCTTCAACCCACAATATGTAGAAAGAAACCAGAAAGCCAGGCTGCAGGGTGCAGAACAGGTAGATACAGCATTGTTCAAAAACAGGAAAAACTAGAAACACTAACTTGATTAAACAAATGATGACCCCTGCCCATCATCAGATGAAATAATATGTAGCCACAGAAAAGTGTTATAAACCAGGCATGGTGGTGCGCACCTGTAATCCCAGTACTTGGGAGGCTGACAGTAGTGTTGAAGAAAGCCTCAGCAATGTAGCAAGACTTTTAGGAATTTAGCAAGACCTTTCTCAAAGCAAAAATCTTATAAAAGGGCTAGGGATGTAGCTCAGAGGTAAAATGCCCCTTGGTTCAATCCCCAGGACCATACACACACACACACACACACACACACACACACACACACACACACAGACACACACGTTATAAAGCAATTAATTATTTAGAAAGATATTCATAACATACTATTACGTTTGGTTTTTTTTTTTTTTTTTCTTTTTGGTACTAGAGATTGAACTCAGGGACATTTTACCTCTGAACTACACTTCCAGCCCTTTTTATTTTCTATCAAAGTGAAGCAAAGTCTTACTAAGTTGCTCAGGGCTTTGCTAATTTCCTGAGGGTAGTTTCGAACCTGTTCTTCCTGTCTCAACCTCCCAAGTACTGGGATTACAGGTTTGTACCACCATTCCCAGCTTACTGTTAAAGTTTTTTTTTTAAGCTAGCTATAGATATAACACACAACATAATTCCATTTTTGAAAAATAAAAGGGGTAGGATATCATAGCATTTCCATGTGTTACTAGGCAGAGATGATATTTTGACAAATTTACAAATCAGTTCTAGATTTACACGTGTTTTTGCCATCATGTACTAGAGCTTTCCCTGCAACACAAGGAGCAGATATTACCAACTTAATGCTGGATGTTCCTTGAGCAAGAAGCATTGCCTGGGCCTATTCACATTTTATTCTTAAAAAAGAATGTGGCTCCTAGCCAGGTGTGGTGGTACAGGCTTGTGATCCCAGTGCTTAGGAGGTTGAGACAGGAGGATGCCAGGCTCATGACCAGCCTTAGCAACTTAGTGAAACCCTGTTTCAAAATAAAAAATAAAATAAAATAGGGCTGGAGGTGTAGCTCAGAGTTAGAATGCCCCTTGGTTCAATCCCGAGCACCGCCCCCTCCCCACACACACACTGTGAATCCTGAAGTCATCCAGAACATGCGTGTACAAGGCTGCATGACCTCTTTGCCTGCCTCTTGCTCTGCCAATCACATAATGGGAAACTGCTAGAAAAGAAGATATTTAATTCAGGAGTAAAACAGGAGAGCTGTGAGAAGAGAAAAAGAGGCACAGGAGGAAGCTTATCTAAATCCTGTCCACTTAGCAATGAGACAGAAAAGTGTAGGTACAGAAGAGGGATTACAGACCCACAAAGGGATTGGTCAACGGAGTGGCAAGAAAGCCACCAGCTGCCAATGGAGAGGAGGGTCACGAGAAACCAGGAAATCCAAGAGTGTAGCTTAAGGTTGCTAATTATGCAGCCTGCCCAAGCGTGTGATTTAATTTCATCTCGAGCCACCGAAATCCTCTCTTGAATATTAAGTTCCACTGCATAGCATTGTTTGTGGGATTCTTGTCTTCATCCATGAAAGAGGAACAAAATTACAAAGGCTAAAAGTAATTACATTTTCAATAAACCAAGCCGCCGATTCTTAAATAGGTCTTCTTAATTTCATTGCACGGCTTTATAAATATTTAACTATTATCCCCCAAGTTCTAACTTCTTTGGTTGAAGATGAAGCGACTAGCCATTATTAGTTTTGCAAATCAGACATATGAGAATGCTGAAAACATTGCTATTCCCCAAATCAGACAACAATGCAAGCTACACGCCTTAGAGAAAGAATGTTTGATATTCACGGCATCGTAAGGAAGCCGGGGGCTCGGGTCCCAAGCTGGCCTTCCTTTAAACTGTCAGATGAAATCGGGGTAGTCAAAGTGGACTCATTTTTCTGGACCCAGTATGAATGCACATCGCTCAGATGACATCGCCTGGTCTCTCTAAGAACAGATAAGTCCGTCCCTGTCCCCAAAACACAAGGATTGACCTTCAACCTCCTAACCCCGGAGCCTGAGCATCCCGCTTTCAGAGGTAGAAATAAAAGATAACGAGCGCTGACGGAAATAGGGGAGGCGTCCTTAACCGTGGAACGATGAGTCAGGGTCTCTCAATGAGAAGACGACTCCCCAAGAAAAAGGCACTCCAAGGGGCGCGCTTAATGGTAAATTCTTGTTTTAGTGCATTAATTGTGCCCTGGAGGCCTGCCGGAGTTATGGGAAACTGCCTGATTTGCAAAGTGATTTACACACCAGTGTATAATCCATCTCAATAAATCCGAAGTCTCTACAAAACAAGGCACTCAGATGGCGGTACGCACGCAGCAGGTCGATGTCAATGACATATTTACCATCACCAATTCGGTTTCTCTCAGCGTCACAGCTGAAGAAGCCACACACGGGCCTTTCTCTTTCATTCATCCTACCATTTTCTCAGGTAATGCAAAAAACAAGCAAGGAGAGATGCTGTAAAAGGATACTCCCACCTTTGGTAATCTCTGTCCTGTCCTAGGCACAATCCAGAGATGCCTGTTCTTGGACCCTGGCAGGGGGTTTGCAAAAAATGCGAAGTCCCTGTGGCCACAAAGGAAGGGACAAGGCATACGTAATTTCAACATGACTGCCCATTGCGCCACGTTTACCTGCCCGGCCTTTGGTTCTGCAACGTGATGCTCGATCCAAAGGTGGGCCTCAAAATCAATTACTGAGACAGTTCATGACCTTGGAAACAGAAACGTCAGCTGAAAACAGATGTTCAGCAAGATCAGTCTTCAGTGACTTCATGTCATCTCTCGAGCTCGCAAAACTCACTTTATATTTATATACATTTATTAGGGTATTTTCCCCCAAAGAACACTTGCTAATGTTATTGCTGCCAGAAGCTGGAAAGATAGTTTGCTTAGAAGCAGTTTTATTTATGCAACTTGAGAATATTTATGCAACTCGTCACTTGTATCCAGCCTTCCTTTTTTTGTTTTTAAACTGGGGATTGAACCTGGGGACATTCTACCTCTGAGCTACATCCCTTAGACCTTTGTATTTTTGAGTTTTGAAACAACATCTCGCTAAGTTGCGCAGGCTGGCCTTGGGCTTGTGATCCTCCTGTCTCAGCCTCCCAAGTATTGGTATTACAAGCGTGCACCACAGTACCTGGCTCAATCCTCCCTTTTTTTTCCTTAATCAGCAATACATCTTACTAAAATGAGAAGAGGTAATAAGCTGCAAGCACTGAAATATCCATCAAGTCAGACAGAACTAGGTCTGCATGTAGGAAGAGCTGCTGAAGTCTGGAAATAGTTACCCACATGGAGACCATCTCATCTACACAATTGGTGGTAATAAAACCTGATCAAATTCACAATCCTAAGACGGGCAGGCTCAGATATCTGCAGACAAGTGACTCCCCTTCTTGAAACCCATTGTTTAAGTCTGAAATTTCCACAAGGAAAGGATTGAGGATTGTAAGCTGTTCAAAGTACATTTACAAAATCTCTCCCTCAGCTTACCTAGTGAGGTACTCCCGGTTTCAAAATAAAGAATAAAAAATAGGGCTGGGGGTATAGCTCGGAGGTAGAATGCCCCTGAGTTCAATCCCCAGTACCAAAAAAAAAAAAAAAAAAAAAAAAATCTCCCTTTCCCACCCCTCAATTCTTCCTAATAGGTATTTGAAAATCCAGCCCCCCAGCCCCAACCAGAGAGGCTCCGTCTGTGCATTAGGGTTATTAAAGGTGCATTAAAGGGCTCTTCGTGTGATTTCCAAACTAGGGGCAGTGGCTCAGCCCTGGGACTCCTGGTTGGGCTGGACCTGCAGGAGGTTGGAGGACACGGTCACGTGAGCGAGACATGCCTGGGCCAGAGACCAATGACCTCGGCACAGAGACGGAGGCCCGAATTGTAACCCTATTGCCTTGTGTCCTCAGCATGGAATTCCGTCTGTAAACTCAAAGCCTGTGGAGATTGGCCTTTTCTGTTTGCAAGGTACTGTTTAGTTTCAAAAGATGCTTGAAATCCCACCTCCCCCTTCACAGTGAGAGAGAAGGAAATGTTACTCATAGATGAATTTTAAAAATTGCAATAGCTGCCACTCACGAGAATCACAGTGAAAGATACACTGGGCTTTCATCACTATAGAGGCGATTAGAAAATATGGATTTGCTCACTGTGTGCTTTGTTAAGTTTATGTTTTTAAAGAATAAGTTGGCTACCAAGTGATCAAACTTAGCATCTGGACATCTAAGGAACCCTGCTTCTGCCACAGTATTGTTTATAAGCACACACATGTTGACGCCCATGCGGTATTTTTGTGGACATTTGAATATGGACCGTATATTAGAAATTATAAAATTAAGCTGGGCATGGTAGTGCGTGCCTGTAATCTCAGTACTTGGGAGGGTAAGACAGGAAGATATGGGTTCGTGGTCAGCCTCGGCAACTTAATGAGGTCCTCCGCAACTTAGTGAGACCCTGTTTAAAAAAAATAATAATCATAATCATAAAATAAGGCTGAGGGTATAGCTCAGAGGTAGAATGCCCCTGGGTTCAATCCCTAGTACCACAAACACACACAAAAAGAAATTATTAAATTAATGTTGATTTTCTGAGGTGTGACAATGGTGCTGAGGTTGAGGACATCCTTTGGGGTGGAGACTGTAGGATTTAGGGGTGAAATATCATTGCATTCAACACTTAATTTTCAAATGGTTCAGCCAAAGCGTATGTATATAAAAGAAAAGTAGCTGGGTACAGTAGTGCATGCCTATAATGTTAGTACTTGGGAGGCTGAGAGAGGAGGATTGCAGCTTCGAGGCCAGCCTCAGCAACTTGGTAAGACTCTCAGCAACCGAATGGGACCTTGTTTGCAACCAAAAATAAAAATGGGTTGGGGGTATAACTTGGAGGTAGAAGGCTACTGGGTTTAATCCCCAGTACCAAAGAAGGGAGGAAGGAAGGAACGAAGAAAGGAAGGAAGGAAGGAAGGAAGGAAGGAAGGAAGGAAGGAAAGAAAAAGTATGCTGAGGAAGCTATAAAGCAGACTACACTTTTCTTATAGGATAGAGTATATTCTAATGAACTTACATGGGCTTGGTTCTCACCTGTGTTCCTGGTGGAAGAGAGAAGGAATCCTTGAGGTTTCCTTCATACCTGCAGATGAATGTAATGTTGCAATTCTAAAGAACCAGGCTGAGAAACTTTACGTGCCAGAAGGGAATTTGCCCTGCTTGGACGTGAGAGCTCGCCTTGCGGCTTAATGACACTTGTGCTGCTGGGTCTTTCTAGTTTCCATTCTGAAGGAGAACCCATCACGTTTCAGAGGTCTGGAAGAGGTCCAGTTACAGTTGCTTAAAGCAAAGACCCACGTGATGGCTGCTGGATGTGGACCTTCTAAGAATCATGTCTATTTGAAAAGCAGGAGGCGTTTTCTTACTGTTTTGAGGATGGGTTTGGAGAGGGAGGAAACTAATTGGTTTTGGAGCAGCTTTTCATTTCTGTTGTGTGCCAGGCGTTTGGAAGCCAAAGCTCAGACAACTCCCTCTCCCCCTCTCGGCACAGGTAGGCCTCGGAGTTGATGTGGAGGAGAAAGGGCTGATTTCAGTCCCTTGGGACGGGGATGACACCAAGTCAGATCTTGAGTTAAGATACTTTCCATGACCCTCGGCCTCTTTGCTGCATTGCTGGTGAAGTACGGCAGGGATAAGCCAGTACTTCAGTTTTGAGGTTTGAGACAAAGGCTCTGGACTTTGGAAACTAGCAGTTGTGCGAGTATTAAGAGAGACACTCTTGCCACTTTCGAGACTGGATGCTCACACCTGCGCGAGCACAAATCCCCAAGTGGCTACGGAAGTCACTCAGGGACAGGCACATGCTTTTGTTGAAAACAACTTAGTTGAGTTTTTTTTGTTGTTGTTGTTTTTTGTTTTTGTGGTACTGGGGATTGAGCCCAGGGGCATTCTACCTCTGAACTATACTCCCAGTCCTATTTTTTATTCTTTATTTTGAAACCGGGTCTCACTAAATTGCAGAGGGCCTCACTAAGTATCTGAGGCTGGGTGCGAATCCGGAACCTCCGGTCTCAGCCTCCCAAGTGCTGGGATTACAAGTGTGCGCCACCACGCCCGGCCTTAGTTGAGTTTTTCATCAATGATTTCTAGACACAAGTGTAGTAATTGGACTGAGAATGAATAATCTCTAACCATTGTATTGTTAGCTAATTTTTTTTTGTAAATATTGGCAAATTATTCTTGCACCAAGGGGCATTTTTTTTTAATTGTTTATTTCTCCGGTTGTTTCCCTCTTTTTTTTTTTTCTTTCCCCTATCCTTTGTTTGTAACTTATTTTCATCCAATTTTCCTGGTTCTGTTGGTTGGTTTCATCCAATTACTAGTTTCATCTAAATCTTCTCATATTTGTGTGTTAGAGCCAATCAAATGTCTAATGACAGGAGTTTAGTTGGAAATAACCTCAAAGTCTAGGTTAAGTACATTATAAAAGGTATACATACTATGCATGAAAACTTTTAAAATGTGAACTAATAATTTGATGTATTTAACTCTGCCCAGTTCTAAAATTTCGTGAACACATTGGCAGATAAGCAGAGTAGGTTAAAAGTGAATTCAGAAAACAAAAGGCAGCCGGGCGTGGTGGCCCACACTTGTAATCCCAGCATTCGGGAGGCTGAGACCAGAGGATCCGGGTTCGCGGCCAGCCTCAGCTACCTAGTGAGGCCCTCCGCAACTTAGTGAGACTCAGTTTCAAAATAAAGAATAAAAAATAGGGCTGGGGGTATAGCTCGGAGGTAGAATGCCATTGAGTTCAATCTCCAGTACCACAAAAAAAAAAAAAAAAAAAGAAAAGAAAAAAAGAAAACAAAAGGCAAACCTTTAAAAATTCCAGGGGAAGCCAGGCTTGGTAGTGCACACTTGTAATCCCAGTGCTTGGGAGGCTGAGATAGGAGGATTATGAGTTCATGGCCAGCTTCAACTATTTAGTGAGGCACTCGGCAACTTAGTGAGGCCCTGTTTCAAGTAAAGAATAAAAAAAAATAGGGCTGGGGGTGTAACTCGGAGGTAGAATGCCCCTCGGTTCAATCCCCAGTACTACAAAATAATAATAATAATAATAATAATAATAATAATAATAATAATAATAATAATAATAGTATTATTATTATAATAATACTATAATATTAATAATATAATTATTATTATTATTATTATTCCAGGGGATTTTCTCTACTTTATCACAGATATGGTTTAAGATTATATTATTTTATTTTTATTAAAGCAGTTGCAAATTCATTACACGAAAGGAGGTGCAGTCAAACGAATAAACCAAAGGAGGCAATGACATCAGTATGTCTAGCCAAGCAACAGCAGCCACCATTTCAACCAGGTGATTTTCTATACATTGTACCAGCCTTCGACCTCCCAAACCCCATCAACATGGCCTTTGTCAAAGTCATCAGTGATTTCCCGTGGTTAAACGCTCCGTCCTCTTTCCCCTGGGCTTATCCATCAGGTTCGACTTATGCTGTTCTTCTTGCAACACTTCCTTCACCGAGTTTCCAGAACTCAGCATGGTACCCTGCTTCTCCCCTCCCCAGGCGGCACCTTCCCCTTCTCCGTTGGGCTTCCCTGGCTCCTCATCTGCCTCCCTTCTCAACCTTGGGGCGCTCGGGAGCTTGGTCCTGGGAGTGTGCAGACTCCACCCACGCCCTTGGTGCCTTTGTGCTGCTTTTGGTCTTCAAGTACTATTTCTTCCAGTATGCACTCGTACATCAGTTCAACACATATCCAGGGACTATCTGTTCAAACTGTTGACTTAAGAAAAAAAGAAAAAAATATCCCCAGTCTCTTGCAGCTTGTAGCAGGGAACATATGCATGGAGAGAGGACCTAGAAGATAAGCAAGATAAATGCACAGCACTGCTGTTAAAGAGTGACGTAGAACCAGGCAGAGTGGTGCACACCTGTAATCCCAGGACGTGGGAGACTGAGATAGGAGGAGCACAAGTTTGAGGCCAGACTTTGCAATTTATCAAGACCATGCTTCCAAATAAAAAATAAAGAGGGCTGAGGGTGTAGCTTAGTGGTAGAGCACTCCTGGTTTTGATCCTTGATACCATCAAAAGGGTGATGTAGTGGATTGAATAGTGTCTCCCCTCAAGCAGTCTTCCTGCTCAATCTCCCAAGTCCTGGGATTACAGGAGTGCTCCACTATGCCCGGCTGAGTGGTATCTTTATATGAAGGCCATGAGAAAACAGAGGCACCAAGGGAAGACACGGAAGGCCGGGTGAAGATGGAGGCAGAGATTGGAGCGAGGACTCTGTAAGGCAAACAGCACCCAGAATTGTCAGGAGCTATCGAAGCTAGGGAGAGGCTCCCTGTCATCTGTCATCATGCAGGAAAAAAACCCACCAAGAGATACCATCTCATACCTGCCAGACTACCTTCAGACAACAAAACAAAGCACAGCCCTACAGTCTGACACCTCCAAATGTAGGGAAGAACGTAGAGCAATCGGAGCTTTCATTTGTTGCTGGCGAGAATATAAAACGGCCCAACAGTTCTGGGAACCTAGTCAACAGTTTCTTAGAAAGTTAAAAATACCTATGTGCCGAGATGCAGGTCTTGCATTCCTATGTTTTCACCCCAGAGAAATGGAAATACACGTGCACGTAAGAATTTGTCCAGGGCTGGGCCGGCTTCAAAGCCAGCCTCAGCTACCTAGTGAGGCACTCCGCAACTTAGTGAGACCCTGTTTCAAAATAAAGAATAAAAAATAGGGCTGGGGGTGTAGCTTGGAGGTAGAATGCCCCTGGGTTCAATCCCCAGTACCGCAAAAAAAAAAAAAAAAAAAGAATTTGTCCAGGACTGCAATAGCCGCCTTTATTTATTTACTTAATTTAATTAATTACTTAAATTTATTTACTTAAATTAATTAATTAATTTGCAGTACTGGGGATTGAACTCAGGGGCATTCTACCTCCAAGCTACACCCCCAGTGCTATTTTTATTCTCACTAAACTCACTAAGTTTCAGAAGATCTCACTAAGTAGCTGAGACTGGACCTGAACCCGGATCCTCCGATCTTAGCCTCCCAAGTACTGGGATTACAAGCCACACCTGGCAGCAGCTTTTATTTTTACCAGAGACCAAAAAAAAAAAAAATGGAAACAACTCAAGCGTTTTAGATAAAGAAATTGTGGTACATTCACACAGCGGAATTCTACTCAGTAATAATAATAATAAAAAAAAAGAGCAAACTACTGTTCCATGCAACATGGGCAGATGTTATGTTGAGCTCAAGAAGGCAGAACCAAAAGAATGCAAAGATTTTTATTCTTTTTATAAGAAATACGAAAATTGGCAAAACCTCGCTATGGTAATAGAAATCAGATGCCTCTGGGGGACAGGGAGGGGGGTCGCTTGGAAGGGAGTCCAAGAAAACTTCCCGGAATGATGGAATGTTCTATATTTTGATCAAAGCAGTGGTTACATGGGTATATATATATCATTGTTGAAATGCATCAGACTGAACATTTAAGATCCGTGCACTTGACTGTTTTGATTATACCCCAATAGAAATAAAAGGTTGGCAGATGAGACTATTTATCTAAATCTATACTGATATGGATTTGACTTCTCTCAATGGTGTCCTGGAAGGCAGAGCTGAATGCATAGCTGGAGAAGACAAAATTCAGGAAGAAAAAAGTGACCTCTCCTTCTGACTGGAAGCCCCACATGGTTCCCAAGCACAGACTTGCTGGTGGAACACAGGGTCGAAAATGTTGGCTTATCCTGGCGTGTTGGTGCACGTCTGTAACCCAAGTACTTGGGAGGTTGAGACAGGAGGATCGCAGGTTCAAGACCAGCCTAGGGAATTTAGCGAAACTCTCAGCAACCTAGTGAGACTCTGTTTCAGAAAAAAAAAAAAAAAAAAAAAAAGAATAAATAAACAGGGCTGGGGGTATAGCTTAGAGGTAGAATGCTCTAAGCTTTTAGTACCAAAACAAAGAAAGAAACAAACAAAAACAAAACAAACAAACAACAGCAACAGACAAAAAAGTGTTGACTTTGAGTCTTCTTTGCTTTTGTGATGGGGAGAGGAACGAAGCCAGCCACTCAGGTGGCACATATCCCTTAAGCCATGTCTGTCTGTGGCTGGGCTACACCCTGTAGGTTTGTATTTCCTGCGCTCCTCTGTCCTGCATACCTGCAAGGACTGCCAGGGAGGAGAATGAGCCCCCCCCAGCGCCTCTCCTCAGCATAGGTAGCACGGCCATATTTGTTCCTTCGTCCCCCTGTGGAAAGACAGCTGCCTCTCCTCCAAGGCCCTGTGGACCACATCAGAGGTCCCGGCCTCTGCGTCTTCTTCAGCCTCCTCTTCCTCTTTCGACATGAGCCCTGGCCCGTGCAGGGTTGAGTGCCAGGTCGAGCGGTGTGAACAGCAATGAGCAGAGTCCTCCTCCCACCCCATCCCGGCTTTTGCTGTCTACCTGAAGGTGCAAAGAAAGTGCAAAGTAGCAGGCTTCACACCACTGGCAGAGGTCATTGGGTTGCTGATGCTCTGACCTAGGTCTTCAAGGAGAAAAGGACAACGAGTGGTCCATGCAGGACGGAGAGATAAGTGTGGCTGGAGAGGACTGGTACATGGGACAAGAGACAGAGAGGGGAAGAGAGGAGAGGAGAGGAGAGGAGAGGAGAGGAGAGGAGAGGAGAGGAGAGGAGACGAGAGGAGACGAGAGGAGAAGAGAAACTTAAACAATTGCAAGTCACCAATGAATGACAGAGGCATTTACACACAGGCATAAAGTTAGAAAAATTAATCAGACACTGGAATAAGACTAAGGGGCATGGCTATAGTACTGTGAATCTCTGCCTAGGACCCTGCCTCAAATTAATATCAATTATTTATGTATGTGCTACTGGGGATAAAACTCAGGAGCATTCCATCTCTGAGCTACACCTCCAGCCCTTTTTATTTTGAAACAGGGCCTCGCTAAGTTGCTGGGGCTGGCCTCACACCTGGCATCCTCCCGTCTCAGTCTCCCAGGTACTGGGATTATAGGCGTGTGCCACCGCATCCGACTTCCTGCCCCAGTTTCCAGCCTAGCTTGGACACCAGCGTTTCTGAGGATCACTGTGAGTGTTAACAAAAGTTGATGTTTGAAAAGAAGTTATACATGTGGGGTTTTTGTTCAGACATTTTTACTCCTCTGAACAGCTGGCTGACAGGTATTTCTTTCTTATTGAAATATCATAGCCTCATTGTTGTTCTTAGTGAAATTTTCCCCCTCACTTTTTTTTTGTGTGTGTGGTACTGGGGATTGAACTCAGGGGCATTTTACCTCTGAGCTATACCCCCAGCCCTATTTTTTATTCTTTATTTTGAAACAGGGTCTCACTAAGTTGCGGAGTGCCTCACTAGGTAGCTGAGGCTGGCCGCGAACCCGGATCCTCCGGTCTCAGCCTCCCAAATGCTGGGATTACAAGCGTGCACCACCACGCCCGGCTTCCCCCTCACTTTTTAGAGCTAGCAGGGCCTTTTTTTTTTTTTTTTGTAGAGTGTCTTCCTGTTTCTAGAGCACTTTTATGAACATCAGTTCAGGGAACTCCCCCCTCTGCCTGGCCCTTCCCTGTGAAGAGGACGAACAGTCCTTGGGTCAGAGCGAGACAGTGAGCTGCCCCCCAAGCCCTGCCCAGTGACACGCAGAGCCGCAGAGCCGGGCAGAGGCTGGGCTGTAGGTCTCCTGCCTTCTGCAGTGAGGTTAGGAGGTGAGGCTCTCAGCCTCCTTGGACCTTGGACCTTGGTTGCGGCTTTGCGGCTTTCTGTTTTCCTTTGATAGGGACTTGATAATTTTTCCATGCTAAATTGTGTTTGGCAGCCAACTCAGGGGGTGCTAATTCCCTGTCGTAAAACAGTAACCACTCTGTTTTGATAAGGCTGCCCATAATTTATTGCTGCTTTAACCTCTCTGTTTCTTAGGCAACCAGTATCCTAAATTAAGGCCGGGGCTATTTAAGTTTACGAATTCATCACCTCATGACCCCTTCGGCTCATCCCTCTGTGAATGCCTGACTCCTGCGAGTCACAGCACTCCCCGAGGGCTGTCCCCACTCCAGAGGAAGATGAGGGCAGACTGTCGTGGCTCAGACACTGACAGGGGTCTGTCTCCTTGCCGAGGGTTCCTGACAGAAAGGGCTAAGGGACACCCACGTGGAGTGTGTGTGTGTGTGTGTGTGTGTGTGTGTGTGTGTGTGTGTTACTGGGAATTGAACCCAGGGGCATTCTACTTCTGAGCTACACCCCCAGCCCTATTTTTTAAAATTTATTGGTGCATTGTAATCACACATCATTATGAGGTACAGGATGGTAGAGGCATACGTGCACACAGCACTCATTTAACCCTTCCCCAATTCCCTCCCCATTCCCTCCCCCCTCCCTCCTTCTCGTGTTTGGCTTAGTGACTGGCTTTGATACGTTTGTGAATGTACATCATGCACATGAGTGTGCTTCCCTATTTTTTATTTTTTAATTTTAAATTTTTAAATTTATTTTTAATTTTTTATTTGGAAACAGGATCTTGCTAAGTTGTTGAGGCTGGATATCAACCTGCAATCCTCCTGTCCCAGCTTCCCAAGTACAGGGATTACAAGGGTGTACCACCATGCCCAGCTTGAATGCTTGAATCTGGCTTAATAGCAGGATTAAAAATATATAACTGTCAATTTTCAAACCATTAATTACTTGCTAGGAAGTCTGGGACTGGGTCAGAAAGAAATTTTAAAGTGCCAAATAGAACTATCACTTGTGATTCAATCAGAAATGCAAATAAAGTATCTTTGTGGAAGGACAATTGGAACTTGGTTTACTCAATGCTTTGATTTCACAAATACAATAGCCCCATTTTAAAAATAACTTTAAAGAGGCTTAAATACTAGTGAATATATTGTCAGTTTTAGCAAGTCCTATATCACAGACGTCTCATGAGTCTACATATACAGCACTTGACCTCCCACGGCTGGTTCAGGAGCCCAGTGAGAATTAAACTCACAGAGGGCTTCGTTCTGTGCCTTCTGTTTGTGGGTGCTCATTTTTAGGGGGAGACTGAACCTAGGGGTTTTCTACCTCTGAGCTACAGCCCCAGACCTAATTTATTTTGAAACAGGATCTCCCTAGGTTCCTGAGAGTCTTGCTATGTTGCTGAGGCTGCCCTCAAACCTGCGATCCTCCTGTCTCATCCTCCCAAGTACTGGGGTTACAGGCATGCGCCACCACACTCGGTGGGTGCTCACTTTTAAAAAAAAAAAACACTCCTAAATAAAAGTTTTTTTGTTTTGATACTGGAAGTCAGTTAATAAAAGACTCATATATCTTTAGTAAGTAATGTCCAAAATCTGATTTAAAGGGACCTTAGAAATTAGTCCTAAGTACAAGTAAGGTAATGTTTCAATATTAAATCTTAAGTAGTTGTCACATATCTGTATATAAAAATTAGATTTTTTTCCTTTTTATATTCTTTCTTCATTCACCTCGGCTTAGCTAAAAAAGTCTATTATAGCAAAATTACCACAGTGGCACCCTGTGGCTCAGCCTGAGAATGACAGGTGTGAGTCAGCACCTGAGGAGTCCTGGGCTACACAGAGACACAGCATCATCCTGAAGAACACGAGAGTAAGAGGGAGAAAATGGACATTAGTAATTTTTTAAGACCTAAATCACTGTAAATGCATCATTATGATCTTTGTTTCATGAAAATTTAACCAGTACAATTTAAAATCGAATTGAGAATAAAGCCTTAAACATTTATTTATTTTTTTAAAGCTAATTTTTGGGGAGAATCCAAATGGGACTTTCCCCTATAATTTTTATTCCGAGACTATGCCATTATTTCTCTCATAACGTCATGACAGTATCCTGCATTAATGCAATCTCTACGGGGGAAGGGACTTTGACTACTTTGTCCCGTGTCGTATTCAACAGTATCTATCACAGAATAAATATCTGTTGGTTGGTGAGTGAATGAATGAATACATTTTTCATGTTCCAAGTGAAGGGGAAGGTTTTCTGTGTGTTCCACCCAGAAGTCAGATTATTAACTTGAAAAAAAAAATCCCTAACTTCTATTTAAACAGAAAAGGGGAGGAAATTGTTGCACACAGCACATGTCGAGAAATACCGAAGAGGCTGTCATTCATCTGCCTTTCTTCAACTGATCACAGGAAGACCTTGTTGGATAACTGCCCATTCTTTTTTTTTTTTTTTTTTTTTTTTAGTACTGAGGATTGAACCCAGGGGCATTCTACCTCTAAGCTACACCCCCAGTCCTATTTTTTATTCTTTCTTTTGAAACAGGTTTTCATTTGGTTGCCGAGGGCCTCACTAAGTAGCTGAGGCTGGCCGAGAACCTGGATCCTTCATTCTCAGCCTCCTAAGTCCTGGTGTTACAAGCATGCGCCATCACGCCCGGCTGGTGACTGCCCATTCTACTTCACACTTCTCTTGCCTTTTACCAGCACCTCAGTTGCTTGAGATTCTTTGCTTGAGAAGGTGACTCATTTATTTAATCTCAGAGAGTTTGAGTCAGCACCTATGAATAGTGCCTCAGTTCCCCTCCAGTCACTACCAAGCCCCCGACAGTCACTGGGGGCTCCCCTTGGGCTTGTTCCCTTCATGACCCGAGGACAGCAAAATGCTAGGTGCACTTGCAGTTCCAACTCAGGGGAGCTGGTGCTGGGAACACAGTGGTACGTGTTACCAGAGCACAGCTGCAGCTTTCTTGAGCACAAAGGGTCCTCCAGGAATTCCACGCCCAGGTTGTCTGAGTGAAGGTGTTCGTCACTGCGACCAAAATCCTGACAAGAACTACTTGGGGAGGAAAGGTTGACTTGGCGCCTGGTTCCAGAGGTTTCGTCCATGTTTGGCTCCAAGACAGAAACATCAGGACAACAGGGTGTGGCAAAAGAAAGCTACTTATCTTGTGGAGATCGGGGGGAGGGGGGAGAGAGACAGAGACAGAGAAGAAGAAGAAGAAGAAGAAGAAGAAGAAGAAGAAGAAGAAGAAGAAGAAGAAGAAGAAGAAGAAGAAGAAATTGGAGGAGAGGAGGAGGAGGAGGAAAATAAGGAGGAGGAGGAGGGAGGAAGGGACCAGGAACAGATATCACCCCAAGGCCATGCCTCAGTGACCTACGTGCTCCAGCCCTGCCCCTCCCGCCTACAGTTACCACCCGGTAAATCCATCCGTGGATTAATTTACTGATAAGATTAGAGCCCCAATTAAATTATTTCTCCCCGGAACATTGATACATTGCCAACACATGAACTTCTCTGGGAGACATTTTACATCCAAACCACAGATGTGTACCAAAAGGAATGAAAGCAAGTATTCAAACAAAGTCATGCACAGACACTGCAGCACGATTCACTATAGCCAAAAGGCAGAATAAGCTCATATGTCCATTAATAGATAAATGGACAAATTGATACACATATCTCTATCTCTATCTATCTATCTATCTATCTATCTATCTATCTATCTATCTATCTATCTATCTGTCATCTGTGGTATTAGGGATTGAAACCAGGGGCATTCTACCTCCAAGCTACACCCCTAGTCCTATTTTTTTAGTCTTTATTTTGAAACAGGGTCTCACTAAGTTGTGGAGGGCCTCACTAAGTAGCTGAGGCTGGCAGTGAACCTTCAATCCTCCAGTCTCAGCCTCCAAGTACTGGGATTACAAGCATGCGCCACCATGTCTGGCTACTATATATATTATTTATCCAGTAAAACAAGTGAAGTGCTGATACATACTACAATATGGATGAACCCCCCCAAAACATTATGCTAAGTGAAAGAAGACAAACAGAAGGTCCCCTGCCGTAAAGCACCATTTTGTGATGTATCCAGAACAGGTGTCCCCATGGGGACAGAGAGCAGATTGGTAGTGTCCAGAGGCTAGGGAGAAGGGGTTAGGGTGTATCTAATTGATGATTATGGAGTGTCCTTTTGGAGCAATGAGAATGGTTTGCAAACAGAGATGGTGGTTACACAATAAATGCCCCTGGATCGTTCACTTTAAAATGGCTAATTTTATGGCACATGAACTTCACTTTGATAAAAACAAACGAGGAAGCCATAGCCTCTATGGTCTTCTACGCAGGGATGTTCACTGCACGTTGGCGAGACAGATTGCAAGAGCATCTTCGACGTTACAGACATTACGGAAACCCCTTTGAGCGAGAGCTGTGTTTTAGTGAGAAATCAACACATAAACACAAGCAGTGTTTCTTATAAGCCTGGAGCCCTTTGAGACATCTACAACTGTACAAAATCGCTTCATGTAATGAGTGATTTAAAGCAAAAACAGCAACCCAGATTTTAGATGGTTGGAACTGGTCCTCTTGAGGGGGTGACAGGACAGCACAGGTGTCCTTTCCATGAGGAGGTGCCTGTAAGGACCATGACATAGACCCCTAAGGTAGAGACAGACCCACCCATGTCTCACCTTGTCAGAAGTCGTGTCCGTGTCGCCCACACGGCTGGAGTCTGATATAATCCCCTTTGGAGTCTGGCCCAGCGCACTCTTCTCGGTACCCATACACCAAAGGGAGCTTCAAGAGACATTTAATCCTCATGTTTCTAGTTCCTTTTCCCTTAATTCATCAAAACAGGGTTGTGAAGGATTGCTTTGATCTCTATCAGAGCTGGTTCACAAGAGACATGCGGCCATTACTTTCCAAACAGAAAGCTGAGCTTTGCCAAGAGCCCCGGGAGTTAATAGCATGACGTTCAAGCTTCATTCAAGACACCGGACCCTTGAGACCCAACTGGGTCCTTACTGTGACTGAGAAAGGCCTGCTTCCCTCCAGCCTAATAAGGCCCAGTAATTAGCTGTCAGACCAGCTGTGTAACAAGTGAACGTTTAGTGGCTGTGCCATTTCTTGGTTCCAGGCCAGAAACGACAGGTATAAAATTTATACCATTAGTGAGATATTTCAGAGAGAAATTGGTATGTGCACCAGTAAAGGGTTGCCTTCTGAATCAAATGTGTATCAGAGGACATGTATTTTTTTTTTTTTTTAAATAAAATAAAATATAAATCAGGCTATTCTTAGCCATCTTGTTTGGGTTCTTCCGGATACCAGACACACTTAAGGGTGAACTGTCAGGAGTCCAACCTGAATCTCTGTCTTACTGCTCTAGTGTTTGTGGAATTCAGTGCTCAGGATATAAGGGTGGGAAATAAGTATATCATACAGTTATGACCAAAATTCCTGCTTAAGTAAACGTGACCTATCTTACGGTGACATTGTGTTGTAAAAAACACCAGACTGGGCCTGGGAAGTCCTTTGATTTGTCAGTAGTGAAAACTGAGTCAGGTTACTGCGAACAAAACAAGGAATTTGTTGCAAAGGTGTCAAGCTATCTTGCAGTATTAAGGCATAAGCTGGAGCTTAACGCAATGATATACACCTGAAATCCCAGGACTTGCTGAGACAGGAGGATTGCAGGTTTGAGGCCAGCCTCAACAACTTAGCGAGAACCTAAGCAACCTAGCGAGACCCTATCTCAAAATAAAAATAAAAAACAAAAAAAAAAGGGCTAGGGTGTATGTAGATCAGTGGTAGAGCACCCCTGGATTTAATCCCCAGTAACCCCCACTCCAAAAAAAAGAAAGAAAAAGAAAATCACGAGTTCGACACAGCCCTTAGGAAGAGCAGGCACAGCACTAGGCGGCTCAGGGGTCTCCGTGGCTAAAGTTCCCGGTTCTTACTAAGGACTAACGCAGAAACTTTGCAGTTAGGTCCAGATTAAAGTTCTGTAATATGTGGCGGTGACATGGAAAGTGACCCTGGTTATCCTCCCAAGTAACGGGGCTGCACAGTAGTCAAGTGCTTAAATATACAGAGAAAGTCTTGTATCCTTTGAAGTCATCTCTTCTTCAGCCCCGATGCTTGGGAATTCAGAATCTCTTTACATCATTTTCATGATGGGTCATGTACGGTATGTACTACATAGGAGATCAGCCTATTCTATGATTGTATCATATAAAATATGAAAAAGTCCTTATACCGAAAGAAAAAATGGACTTCTGTGCTTTGGATGACCATTTAGACTTTGAGCACACAGATCGAGTCTTATACAACACACACATGCTAACAGTCCTTTGCAGACTGAAGACAAATCAACACAAAAGCTCCTAGAATTTTCTCTTATTTTAGCTAAGCATATTTAATTCTTTCGAACAGTTTTTCATATGATGGTAGCTTTCATCTCATCCAATTCCTTCCGCACATAATTTAGTCTCAAAAAGCCTCTCTTAAAATGTAGTAGCTAGGATCAAATGTATACCCCAGACATGGCCTGGACAATACGAACACTAGTGTGGCTGAGGGTTACATCAGCACCAGAGTGTTGACTTGGCAGTGCTCAGAGGCCATTCAGGAACCTTTGCCAAATCAGCCCTCCCCTGTACGCTCTTGTGCAATTAATTTTTAAAACATAAATGCAGAGCAGCACATGATTCAAATAAAAAAAGGAACAATGTGTTGTCATTGTTTGGATTATTCTGATCTTGACTCTGCCTTCCATTACATTAACTGTCTTCCATCAATCGATGGGCATAGATGCTGTGCCTTACTCCAAGTTATTGATGGAAAACAAAACAAAACAAAAAAGTGAACTGACCAGGACCAAAGGCAAAGTCTTTGGATCTAGATGGACCTTACCATGTCTCTACAAGTTGGCACTGAACAGTAGTCTTTGAGAACAGTTTTTAAATCATTTGTGAGTCAGCCCACATGCAGGGTACTTCAGAATGTGTCTGATGGAGGAACTGTTTCTCTAGTGATTAAATTTATTAGAAAAAACAATTCTTAGAGTCTTTGTTATGACCCCCAGAAAGTCCTTAATAATGTGGAATACTCTGTACGTGTGTGTCTGTGTGTGAGAGGATAATCTTATGGGGTCCCAGAGTCTTGGGAAATGCTTTTTTTTTTTTTTTTTCGGTACTGGGGATTGAACCCAGGGGCATTCTACCTCTGAGCTACATACCTAGCCCTATTTTATATTCTTTATTTTGAAACAGGGTCTCACTAAGTTGCGGAGTGCCTCACTAGGTAGCTGAGGCTGACCATGAACCTGGATCCTCTGGTCTCAGCCTCCCAAATGCTGGGATTACAAGCATGCGCCACCATGCCTGGCTGGAAATGCTTTTCTAATTCTATTATCACACTGCATGCAAGTTTCCAATCTGTTCCACTGGGATTTAAACAAGAGACCTTACCAAGTGTTCTTCTGAGATCAAAACACACCGTGTCTCCAGCGTGTCAGCATTCTTGCAACCTATTAGCTCCATCAAAGCAGGGAAGGAGGGGCGAGGGCTGGGGACTGAGCCTAGGGTTGAAGATGGATGAAGATACACGTCACCTGGGAGACCCGAGTCAGGCCAGCCCAGGTCTTGAAGGGGCCAGAAGGTTACGTTGAAGAATGAGAGACTAAGCTTAGATCCGAGGTTGAGCCAATTTACCAGCAAAGATCCAGAAAGAAAACCCAAGCGAGGAGGTGCGGCCAATCAGCGGATGTGGCCATGTGCAGCTGCAGGTGGGACGTAAGTCAAAATCCCTAGCACGGATGCCACCTCTCCTGCCCGAAGGGCACTGGCCCTGGTTTCTCACAGTGGAAGAGCTAAGAAGCTTCTTTCTTTCTCTTTGCTACCTGCGAACATTGTGCTGTCTCCCAGAGGGATCCAGCCTTTCTCGTTCCTTCTAAGGCAGGGATGAGAACTATGAACTCTTGGTTGTCTTTGGGCTATCCCCCAGGCCTTGATTACTTTGGGCTTGAGCCTTCCTGACTTGCTTTTTCTAGCTTCCTTTTCTGTCTTCTTTGGCTCTCCATACTATCAGTCAGATCTCTCAATTTCTGCATTTTTAGTTTTTAACATGTTTAATGCACTCGTTATTGACGTTTGTTCTTGGATTTAAGCAGCAATATCTTATAGCTTGATTTATTTGTGAAATGATTGTATGCCTAAAAAATGCACTTTCGCAAATTGAATTATATGTTTTGCCACCTATGGGGAGCTTGGAATTTATGGATACTTCCAATGGATCTTTTCCTGTAAAGACGAAGAATACTTTGTGTAAGTCAAATAACCTCTAATTGGCCAACTTTCTAAGTCTGTCGATTTAGTTTTCTTAAATCACATGTAATTCAAATCAGTAAACACTGCATTTTAAAGTTTATCAAGTAGCTGAGGATCCGACCAGTTGACCAGTATTAACAGATGTGATTTCAGAACTATGTTCAGCTTTGCAGTATGCTTTAAGATTGGCTCTTAATAAATTAAATGAGATCATCTTATGACTACTCATCTCCCAAAGCTGACTCTTAATGTGTGATGTGTATGATACAATAATGGATCTCCAGGAATTCAGATAGCATTGTTGCCCTTAATATCACTTGTTTATCCACCAAACATTGAGTGCTTAGAATATTCTGGAAACTGGGAATACAAATGCCCCTGGTTTAATTCACATCACACAATTATTCAGAGTAACTCACTACCAAGAACCCAACCCTTAAACCTTTGCAAACATGTCATCACTAGTTAGATGGGAGTCGACACCATGCAAGGGACTGAGCAGGCCTGCAGGCATGCTGGGATCAAGCTGGAAAGAAGGACAAGTGGGAACTCCACAGAGGTTGGAACACAACCAGAGGCGCTTCCCTTGGAATGGAAGGGCCAAGGATCACACTGGCGAGTGTCTTAGTCAACACCCGCAATTGCTATAAGCCAAAGCAACTGAGTACGCAACTTAGAGGAAAGAAGATTTACTTGCTCACAGTTTCTTGGAGTGTCCAGGTTCAGTCCCTGTGAGGCCAAGGTCTGCGACCTCAGGGCATGGCAGCAGGAGGCAGAGAGAGGGAGAGGGCACAGCAGGTCTGCTCCCCACCTCACGAAGGCAGGAAGCAGAGAGAGCAAGCAATCCAGGAGATTCCAAAACACAAGCACAATCCCTAAGGTCGCACCCCCAGGGACCCATCCTTCTCTACCCACCACCCAGTAAGTCCATTACACTGAACAATATAATAGATTTATCTACTGGTGAGACGACGACCCTCATGACCTGACTATGCCAACCCTGAGCTCCTCAGGGGACATTCTACACCTGACCATAACATCAAGTCTATAGGAAAGTGAAAAATTTAAGTTCCATTCTGGCCAAGTCTTGGTTGCCAGGGAGAGAATGAGAATAGATGACATTTATTGTCTACTGATTCATTCAGTCCTCATATGGTCCTATTAAGTAGATTCTGTTGTAATCCCTATCTTACAAATAGAGCTACTGAGGCACAGGGACAGTATCTTACCCAAGGTCACTGCATGTAAATGGCAGGGCTGAGGTCTGACCTAAGCTGTCTGCCCCTGGGGCTGGTGTCTCGATAGTCGCAGGGCTCCAGTGAAGTCACACTTGGTGACTCTCACAACCTCTTGGCTGTGTGAAGCCACAGAAGGGGAGGTATTATTAAGCCCCGCTGCAAATCACCGGTGTTGGGATCTCAGACTCTGATCGACACAGATAGTCTTGATTTTCCTGGTAATAGCCAAATGATTGATAGACATCATTTCCTGCTAGAACAAGTATACAGCAGCCTCGTTCTGGTGTGTTAGGAAATAGAGATTTAAAACATTCAAATGACTTGCAGAGAAAATAGACCTTTTCCTGGGATTACGGAGACAGACTACCTCACAGGCTCCGGGTTCGGAGCTCCTCTCTCCCCCCTTCACTCCCCGCTCATACTCTATTGACTATTGACTGTCTCTCTAGTCCCATAAATCTGAGTGCCCCAGGTGTCCAGATAACCATTTAGAGATAGGTATTGATGGGTGAGTACATACGAGGCAGTACCTTTTAAAAAAGTGACTTATTAACCTAGGTAGCCCTTTATAGCTAAAAAATATCAGAGCCGGGGCTGTCTTCTTTTCTTTTCTTTTTTTTTTTTTTTTTTTTTTTGTTACTGGGAATTGAACTCAGGGTCATTCTACCTCTGAGCTATACCCCAGCCCTATTTTTTTTTTTTTTTTGTGGTACTGGGGATTGAACTCAGGGGCATTCTACCTTCGAGCTACACCTCCAGCCCTATTTTTTATTCTTTATTTTGAAACCGAGTCTCACTAAGTTGCGGAGTGCCTCACTAGGTAGCTGAGGCTGGCCGCGAACCCGGATCCTCCGGTCTCAGCCTCCCGAATGCTGGGATTACAAGCGTGCGCCACCATGCCCGGCCCCAGCCCTATTTTTTATTCTTTATTTTTGAAACAGTCCTCACTAAGTTGTGGAGTGCCTCACTAGGTAGCTGAGGCTGGCTGAGAACCCAGATCCTCCAGTTTTAGCCTCCCAAATGCTGGGATTACAAGCGTGAGCCACCACGCCTGGATGGCTGTCTTCTTTTCAAAACACAAATCTAGCCGTGTGTTTCCTCTGCTTAAAGCTCATTAATGACTCTCTTCTGCCCACAGGGCCAATGCTTAATGCTTTCCCCTGGTCAGGGCCCTCCAGATCTTGACCCCTTCCCAGTCTTTCTCCCACGCCCAGACCCTACAGGCTGCGCATCCCGTGGATCATTCCTGATCTCCAGTTTCCTTTTCCTCCCCACTCTGCCCCTCGCCCTCCTTAACTCCCGGGGGACCATTGTTCCTTCCGCCCCTGCTCAGATCTGCCTCTGGGGGGGCTCCTGTCTCCTGCCTGGCCCGGCCCAGGCCAGAGCCAGGACACCCCCGGGACCCAGAAGTTTGGAAACAGGGTGCAAGCAGGACCTGGAGCTGGGCAGGCCCTCGTTGGGCTCTTGAAGGTGGACATCCAAGGAGAAGGGAAGCTGGGCTGAGATCTTCAGCTAGGGCAGGGCGAGGAGGAGCCAGCCATACCCTGCCCTGGCTGGACCCCGCAGGGCTGTGGTCATGATGCTGCCTCGGGGACCAGGGCCAGGTGCAGAGACACTAAGGAGGGGCTGGAAGAAGAGAAGGTTCTTCCAACCCAACTGAGGCAGGGTTTGTCATACGTGCACCACTGAGGGACAGGGCAGGGACATCTCCCAGCTGCCACTTCCTTGATTCCTTCATGGCATTCCCAGCTGTACCAAGAGCCCCTTGGATGTGATGGGAAATTAAGAGCCACAGAGAGCCGGGCGGGGTGGTGCACGCTTGTAATCCCAGAACTTGGGAGGCTGAGACGGGGGATCACAAGTTCAAGAACAGCCTGGGCAACTTTAGTGAGACCAGGTTTCAAAATTAAAATAAATAAATAAATAAACAAACACACAAATAAATAAATAAATGGATGGATGTGTAGTTCAGAGGTAGAATGCCCTGAGGTTCAATCCCCAGTACCAAAAAAAAAAAAAAAAAAAAAAATAGAGTGGCCCCCTGTCCAGTTCATTCTATTCTCGCTGGCCTCGTGCCCATTCACAGGACAATTCAGGTCCATGGTCTGTGTCCCCAACTGTGCTCTGGGCTGGTGGGTGTGCAAAGAGGGAAAGTCTGCCCCTGTCTCTCAGGAATCCAGGGACCCCGGGGGGGAGGGGTATTGGGTTCATCACTGGAGGACCACGCACAGGGAGCCCCATGGGACTCAGGGCCGATTCACCTGGGGGGGGGGGGGGTTCAGAGAGGCGCAGGCACTTACCAGGGAAGCTCCGGGGGCAAGACCCATCGTGTTGGCCCAGCCTGTGCCGCCGTCCTCCCCACCTGCTCCTGGGTCCGTCTCCTCCACCAAGCATGTCCTCCTCCAGCTCCCTCCTGTCTTCTCCTCCCTGATTACCTACAGCCATAAGTTACCTGCGGCATAGAATTAAGAACTTGAATGAATGCTGTGTTTGGCTTTTTTTTCAACTGGATTGACAGCTGCTTGAGCATAAGGGCTTCGTTTTACACTTTGATTTATGTGCAACAGGGATCAGCACTTGAGCTGGTGAGATTACAGGCGTGGTGGTGCATGCCTGTAATCTCAGTAGTTGGGAGGCTGAGGCAGGAGGATCGCAGGTTCGAGGACAGCGTCTGCAAGTAGTGAGACTCTCATCTACCTAGGGAGACCCTGCTTCAAAACAAAAATAAAATAGGCCTGGGGGTGTAGCTCAGAGGTAGAATGCCCCTGGGTTCAATCCCCAATGCCTCCCCACCCCCCCACACAAAATAATGCAAAAGGAATTCTTTCTCTTTCTTTTTCCTTTCCCCCTTTATCTTTCTTCCCTTTTCCAAACTCTCTGCCTTCTTCACTCTCCTTCTCTCTTCCATCCTCCATTCTTCTCCTTCTTCCTTCCCCCAGGATTTCAGCAGGTAGGATACACCAGCTGACCACCTGTGCATCCCCTTTTGGCTCGTCCAGAAAGCTTCCCTGGGAAACGCCTGTAGGGTGCAGAGATGCATTTGCACATGGGGAGTCCAACCTGGCTGCGGACTTTTGGAGGAGGCAGAATTACCACTGGCATTTCTCTGCAGAGTGAGAACGCTGGCATTTTGGATTTCGCCTAATTGCTGTGCAGAGCTCCCAGGGCCTGCTCACCTCCTGGTGGTTCTGTGTTTGTTAGTGAGGTGTGCTATTGCTGGCTTGACGCCCTCTTGGTGGCTGGAAGGTAAGTTGACTCAGCTAGGGGAAGACAGCCTGGGGTTTGGCTTCGCACCCCTCCATCCTGGAGCCCAGATTTGCTGGGCCATGAGGAGAGGAATGCGGAGCCCGCACTTCTGGGTCCAAGCACAGCTTTGCAGGGGCCCCTTTGCTCTTTGCTCCAAGTTAAGCTCTGAGCAGCTGGAAGCCAGAACCAGGCGCCACCAAAGATGGGTACAACCCTTTCCCCTGCAGCCGCAGGCTCTGTGTGCCCTTCTGTGAGGGTCTCAAGATCTGCTGCTTCTCACGTGCACTCCTTGCGCAGTTTGGAAAGCTATCCAGTCCTTTGGAAAGTACTTTCAAGTGTCCCTAAGCAGAGTAAGGGCAGGGGGCAGGCTGCTGAGCTTCCGGGCAGGGCGAACAGCCAGGCTGAGCTGTGCAGTCCCCCTCCCTCTGAGCTGATCTTGTCACTAACAATTGTTTCTCCTTTTTAAAAAGAGGATCAGAAATTATAGCCATTTTAAAAATCTACCATGGGTATAATACCTTGATGCATGTAAAACAGGTGCACTTTTGTGTGTGTGTGTGTGTGTGTGTGTGTGTGTGTGTGTGCGCATGGGATTGAACCCAGGGCCAGCACTCTGCCCCTGAGCTACATCCCCAGCCCACAGGTGCACTTTTCGTTAATTTTTTTTTTTTTTTTTTTTTTTTTGGCAGTGACTGGGGATTGAACCCAGGGGCATTCTACCTCCAAGCTACACCCTCAGCCCTATTTTTTAAATTTTATTTTGAAACAGTGTCTTGCTAGGTTGATGAGAGTCTCAGTACTTGCTGAGGCTGTCCTTGAATCTGCAATCCTCCTGTCTCAGCCTCCCAAGTACTGGAATTGCAGGTGTATGCTGCCATACCCTGCTAACTTTTAAAAATAATTTCTGAGGCTGGTTTTGAACCTGCTATCCTCCTGTCTCAGCCTCCCAAGTACTGGGATTACAGGTGTACAAAACCACACCCGGCTGAATTTAGTATTTAATATAGAAATTGGCTATAGAAGCATCAGAAGGGCTGGAAAAACAAAAGAAGGAGGAGGAGAAGGAGGAAGAGGAAGAGAAGGAGGAGTAGGAGAAGAAAAAGAAGAAAGGACTGGTAGGAAATCATATGTGAGCAATATGGCAGCCAAAGCATCTGTAGAAACAGCCTGTACCACCAAGGTAAAGTGAAAAAAAGGGAAATCATTATAGCCCAAAAAGACAAGAAAAGACACTCTTGTAGCTGTGGTGGTTCACTCAATGGGCATTTGCTGTTTGTCAAGGCCTTGACCTTGGGCTTTAAGAGTCTGTGGCCTTGTACAAGGCAGAGGATAAAGCCCAGCCCCACATCAGCCAGAATGTCAGACCAGAGACACTGACACAAAGCTAGGACCCCTGAAGAAAGCCATTCTTGAACCAGAAAAGAAAAGAAAAGAAAAGAAACCACCAGGCAGAGGAACAGTAAGAGTAATTGCTTCAGATCTTAGCTCTGGGCCAAAGGGGAAACAAAACCAGAAGTCTCCCATGAGAAAACTCCCCCAAATCTCTCACAAAAGAGGGTACATGTATTTCTTTTGGTTCTTACTCTTCCTGATGGAAAAAGAACTTTATCTATACTTAGGAAGAAACCTCCTACCCGGAAGAATATAGACTACTTGCTCAAGAAAAGAAAGTTCTAGAAAATACAAAATTTTGAAGTTTTTGCTTGTTTGTTTTCTGAGGCTTTTTTTTTTTCCCTCCAGTATCCCTAAGCCAGATGTTCACACTCCTTTGATAAAAAGCTCATTTTTTTCTTAATTGAAAAGAATATCAAGAGTTGAAAAAGAGAGAAAGGCATATTAATTTAAAGAAGAGCATGTTGCCTATATACCTCTGCCTCCAAGAGTTGAAGAGTGGAAAAATTGATAAATAATCCCCAAGTTCCACCCAGTTTCTTCAACCAGTTGTCTTTTTTTTTTTTTGAACAAATGAATTCTTGTTTTGACGTCAGGGAGATACAGGGAGAAGCTCATCATTAACACCAGTGACTTCTATTAAGAATTTACTTCAGACATTTCCATGATGTCTGTGGGACCTGGACTGGACCATCAAAAAATAAAATAAAATATGTAACAGTAATTTCCTGCAAGGGGCACTGATGTACTAAAAATGGGGCATCCTCTGTGATAGTGTGAAGCCGGGCCGAGTTCTGCCTTTAGCGGAACGGCTCCAATTAATAAACTTCCAGCCGCGTCACAACCACCACTGTGGTGATTTCCATCTCCCACCGAGGCTAATAAATTGATCTCTTGGAAATGGGCCATGAGCACAATTTAAAATTTACATATTGTGTCACCCAGGTTGGATGTGCTCGTAGTCACGATATTCACGCACAAGGAAGGACATACTGAATGGCAGGTCTGGGTATGTTGGCAGAGGCCTTTTGCCTAATCAGGAAATTTATGGGCAGACAAATTTGCCGGGGAGCCAGACGTCTTCTCTAAATCTAGAAATACAAGTCATTTTGCAGCTGATCTAAACATCCCTGAGTTTCCCTGAGGTCAAATAGAGGACTTCATCCGTGTAGTTCGGCCTCGTGACTTTAACAAATCACTTGCTGAGGGTTTTTTTTGTTTTGTTTTGTTTTATTTCTTTCTTGGTTACCAGAAGCTAATAAAAACTTCATGAAGATTTAGAGACAACAAATGAACTCAGAAGCACTGGGTTCCAGGTTCGTTTGGAAATTCCACGTGCCCAGCTTTGAAAACCAATCAAGGAATCTGGCGTATAGATATCGAGGCTGGAGTAGGAATGACATTGAAGATTTGAAGCAGGATGTCACAAACCAACGCCTTCCCATCAACAGGGAGACCCTGGTGGCTGCGATCCTCTTCCTGGCTCTGTCCCTGAAAATATCCAGTGAAAGGGGTGACTTGGTTGGTATTTTAAACGAAGAAATGAGGGCATGGATTAAAAATAGATGGGGTTTTAAGAGTGGCAGCTTTCTGTCTGAATGCCAACAAAAATAGTTGTCGGGCCTTTTTATTTTCTTTTTAAGGCAGCAGGAAAACACAGACCCCCAAATTCTGTGTAATCCCACTCAACTAAGACTCGAACAATAACAAACAGTTCCACAGCGGAGCTTATGTTGTTCTTGGCAAGGCTCAGATCTCAGGTGACATCAGAGGTGACTACATAGATATATATACACATATACAATGAAGTCAGCTTATAATTAATTTCTGTTAGATGTATACATTTAACTGCACAAGGGGTTACACATTTCTCTAAGACACAGAATGCTGCAAAGTAGATATTTGGCTTATGACACATGTTAGATACAAATTGCTAATTTCCTTAACATACAAAGAGCTCTTAAAAGGGACTAAAAAGATAAATGGATTCTCACATATATTATAAAATCTTTAGCCTGGTGTGACATCTACTCTTTGCTTTTGATATTTTGGTGATTTTCATGGGCTTATGTTTTGTGTGATCAAATCACTGTCTTTCTATCACTGTTGTGCTTGGAAGAATACTCTTCATCCTGAAGTGCATACATTTCATTTTGGATCGGACAGGGTATGATTCCTGATTTCACCTGTAAAGTTTTGGTGTGTAGTTAAGGATGAAAACCGCCTCACATTTTCCTAAATGATCAGCCAGCTATCCCAGCTCCATTTATTGAATGCCTCTTCCTTTCTCTGCTGATCTGTGGTGTAACCTTTATCATATATTAAATACGTATGTGTGCTAAAAATAAAAAGTCATTTCGGCTGAGTGCTGTGCATTAATCTGAGGAGTTTGCAGAGGCGGCATTTGCAACATGTGGACGTCCTTCCTTTCCTGTCCTCCCCAGAGACTGAAAACAGAGGGAAGGAAGCCAGGGAAACATTAAAGAAGGTCTGCTGCTCTGGATAATGTCTATGAGGGAAAAAAGCAGGCTGAGATTTTATGATTTAAAGACTATTATGCTCCTTAAAGAACTTTGCAAGAGAAGCAATAGCTGCCACTTACTTGCTCCATGCCCAGCACTGTTCTGAGCAGTTTCACCACGGATGACGTCACTCCATCCTTAAGACCACCCACGATGTGAGTACTGTCATTATCACCTTGATTTTAAACTCGGGGAAGCTGAGGCCCAGACACACCCCATCCCTTCCCTCAAAGTCATCCAGAAGGACAACCACCTGAAATGTGACTGGACCAGTGAATAATCAGCCAGGGCTCTGCGACGGTTACCTTCTTCAAAACAATCCCTCTCAGCAAAGACATCGAATGTCAACAAGCACACCAGGAAGGTTCCTGCAGATGGAGCGAGGGAAGCAGTGTTTTTTCACAGGTGTGGCCCCGGGATGGAAAGGACTGAAGCCCCCTGAATTCTCTGGTTCTGAGAAGTGTGGATCGTTGTCAATTTCCAGGTACTCACTTAACTTTATGTTTTCACATCAGCCCTACTTCTTTGCAGGAAATGCAAGCAAATGGCTTTTCATCTAAGTGGCTTAGGAGGACAGGATGGGAACCTTTTCCTCCCCACAAGATCTTAGGGTAGCTTAAAGAATTCTGTACCTACATCTTTGGTGACCAGTGGCCTCTGGGTGTCTTCATTATTTATGATTAGTTGTTCATTTAAAAGATGCTTGCTGCCTGTCTCCAGGGCCAGCAAGGTGCTAGGCCATCATGGGGGGCATGTGGTAAGGCAGGCACGACCTTGGCCCTGAGTCAGTGTCTTGGTATCTGCTTGGGTGACACAGGAGCCAGCTGCAGGGGAATGCTTCTTTCTCAATGGGCAAGTCTAGAAGAACCAGAGAGTGGGTTTGGATCAGACATCAGGGGTCCTGAGGGCCTGCTGGCAATTACCTGTCTTTTCAACCTTAGCCCTATCTCAGCATTCTGACCCTGAAGCCTGGAGTAGTAGTAGTAGTGGTTAAGGCTAGTGTGAGTAATAGTACTCCTTAGGCTATTTGAGCAGCAGGAGTACGTGAAAGTTTCTTGAGTGTATTAGCTGTTCTCCAGGTGAAAAGTTTTTCTACGGAAAGGAGAAATACTTCGTGTGGATTTGCTGTTGTTTCGTGGTGGCCGTGCCTGTGTTCTTGGTGGTGGTGGTGGTTTTACCATCCTGGTACGAAGCAGCGCGTTTGGTTGCCCCAGGCTTCCTGGCCAACCGGCTGGCTCCAGGTTGGAAGGTGCAGTCTCTCCTCTCCCAACCCTCGGTGCCCCACAACCCCACAGTGAGGAATGGCCTCCTCTGTCAGTTCAAACCACATCCTGCCGGTTTCCACTTTCCATGAGATGGCTCGTGACACTGTGGTTCTAAGATGTGGCAGGCCCCTCGGCAAAGTGACAGCCGAGGGCCTTCCTTTCCAGAGAAGTGAAAATACTCCAACCAGTGGTTACACGTCAGGTGTGGCCTGGCGCCTAGGGCCCAAGTCCCCCAGCTTGAGTCAGCTCCCTGATTTGGGGTGTGGGCTGCGACTCAGCCTCCTATCAATACTGTGACAGTAGCCTTTTCCTGGGGGGGAAGGTAGGCCTGAGGCTGAAAGATTGGGGTGCCCCAGTAAAAGGACCGAGGTCATAGCCTGCCGTAGTTAGAAAGGACAGCAGACCTTCTGGTCATTTTACAGATAGGGAAACTGAGTCCAGGGAGAACCAATCTGTTATAGGTAGAGCTTGGACTGGTACCTGGGTCTCTGGGCTCCTGGTTCAAGTTTATTCTAAGAAGACTGGTCATACCCACAGCTGAAATTTAGAGTCTTGTTGGTATCAATGCAACTGGAGAGTTAGTCTTAGGAACTGAGTTTGGTCCCAGTGACCAAAGGCTTTCTTTTTGGTATTGAGGAGTGAACGCAGGGCCATTCTACCTCTGAACTATACCCCCAGCCCTTTTTATATTTATTCATTTATTTTTGTTTCTGTTTGAAACAGAGTCTCACTAGGTTACTGAGAGTCTCGCTATGTTGCTGAGGCTGTCCTCAAACCTGCGATCCTCCTGTCTCAGCCTCCCATGTACAATGTACAGGCACATGAAGGGACACCTCTCCTAGCTGGGAGCTATTAGCCAAAAGCACGGATAGAGTCAGCGCTGCGTTAGCAAACAGCACCGAGAGCCCACGCGCCGGATACCAGGCAAGCGGGGCCACCAAAGAAAATACACATTTCGAAAGCATTTAATTCTTGAAAAGGAAGAGAAAGAGGAGGAAAAGGAAGAGGAGGGCAAGGAGGAGAAAGGAAGCGGAAATTACAGAAAAAGCAGCGCCAGTGTCACTGGGGGAACATCAGGCCTCTTTGGATTCTTAACTATGGTTTGGACTAATTTTTATCATTTAGATTCATGCACGTGGATACTGTGTTCTTCCTGCAAGCCAAGGCCATGGAGGAAAGGATACGGCCTCACCAGGCAGGCCTGGGCTGCTGGAGTCCAGGAGGTCAGCACCAGCCGGTGTGGCCCAGTGTCTCCTGCGCATGCGGCCCATGGCCCCACCAAGTCACGGACAGCCCAGGCCAGTGGACACAGCAGACCTCTCTCTCTCTCTGCTTCCTTCTGGAAGATCCCAGAAAGCTCAGGTAGCCTTGATGGCAGGAAACATGGAAGACATCTCCCCTGGAGACTTCTGACCTTGGGCAACCTTCATCACCAGGATGGGAGCTTTCTTTGTCTTCCAAGGATACCAAGACGGCAGCTCAATGTTTAGCGCATTAACTTAGCTTGTGTTTCTCCCTGGGAAGCCAAGCACTGACTGAACTCGGCATGGATGTGGGATCAGTCAACGGCGCCCTCCATTCCCCCTCCACGGGCCTCTACAACGCAGCCATCCAGGGACCTCTCCAGGGCCACCAAGCCCGCTGCAGAAGGAGCACCAAGTACAGAGAGCTGCTGTTCCAGCAGGTCCCTTTGGACAAATGGCCTGGAAGCATGGGATCCTGAGCCTGTCCCAGCCCCAGCCTGAGCTAACTGTGGCTCTGTTGCAGGGAAAGTCCCCCCCCCACCCTTCCCTTTTGTCAGTTTAACTGACATCCCAGATAAGAGGTACTGGGCTGAGTCTCACAGGTTGCACAATCAACCACCCTGCCAACCAGGGGCAGAGGCAAGCCTTTTCCAACCTCTTTGGTCAAAAACGAATTTCCTTTCTGGGTGTCTTCTCCACCTCCTATTTTTAGTCTTCAGGTTGGCTTTGACTGGGGTCTGGTGTGTGTGTGTGTGTGTGTGTGTGTGCACGAGTGCGTGTATGTGGGGGCGATGTTCCCTTTTACTCATCCCCGCATCAGGCTGGTGTCATCTGGCCTGTGGCCCCCTCTCACAGCTCACGGTGTGCCCGGGCTGCCGTGCACCAGCGTCCAGGGTTGTGCACCCACGGGGCCAAGGTCACAAGCCCACGGGATGCGTGGATGAGCTCCATCCCGGGGCAGTGATTCAGTACTGGGCATGTTCCTTGGCTTCATGGAGCCTTCTGCTGCTCGTTGAAGGAGAAATATGCTTTCCGTCAGTGGTGTCCCAAAACCCACAGCCAGCAGCGTCAGTTGGGTCCCTGCCCTGCCGCCAAGCTCTCCCTAGAAGATGGAGTAGCCTTCCCCTCCAGCGGTTCTCCACCTGTACCCCTCGCTCTGCTGCCATCTGCACACCTCTCGCCACGAATTGCATTCATTTCATCATTATTACAGCCGCCTGTCTGGGCAGCATGTAGAAGACTTTACAGAAGCATCCAAGATGCAAAAAATACCTTTAACTACCGGTGAAGGAATTTGACCGTGCCGTCTTGGGTGACGGTGCCCTCTCCTTCAGCCTCACCGTGTGGAGCTTCCTTGATCCAGAGGTGGCAGCAGAACCACTCAGTGCAGTCAGCAACCATTTTCCTTTCACATCCCAGGGTTGGATGAGCCAAAGCTGTGAGCACATTGAAAGACCTAAGGGTCAAGAAAAATAAATAAATAAATGAAAGAAGAAGAAAGAAAAAAGCTGGGCGTGGTGGTGCGCACGCACCCGTAATCCCAGTATGTGGGCGACTGAGATAGGAGGATAACAGGGTTGAGGCCAGCCTCAGCAATTTAGTGAGACTCTGTTATAAAATAAAATAAGGCTGGAGGTATAGCTCAGAGGTAGAACACCTTTGGTATCGATTCCTAGCACCAGAAGCAAGCAAACAAACAAGAAAATAAAAAGAAAAGGAGAGACAAGCAAACCCGTAATTGGCCAAGAAAGGGGGAGAGGCAGAAGGCAGGAGATAGCCAGAGAAGGACGGAGGTGCCGCCCTGGGTCCTCGGTGACGCAGGCGCCGTCTCCTGAGCCCGGGGTTGCACGAGCTGACGCTGCACAGGGGCCAAGCCGCTTTGGTCAGGAGAGCCAGCGGCACGTGACCCCAGAACCCCACTTCTCCTGCTCCGGGCTTGAGGGTACCCAGCGGGAGGGGGTGACCAGCTCAGTGGACCGGGGGATCCTTGCTCTCTGCTCCTCTGGGCTCAGCCATGGCGGCAGCAGGGGCTTTTAGGAAGTCAGGAGCCCAGGGCTGGGATGTCCCAGTAGGGTTCGAGGGCCCTGGGGTCGGAGCCCATGCCATCTTGTCTCCTCTCTCAGACACAGAGGGAGGCACTGGTAAGTCCTAACAAAAGGGAATTTGACAGATCCATCCCATTCAAGGACGTCAAAGCTCGAACTCAAGTAAAGGCTGAGGACAGAATGCTCCAAAGCTACCCCCCCCCCCCGGAGTGCGTGCACGTGTGAGCTAAACACGGAGTTCAAACCGGGGACTCAGCCCACATCTCACCCGGGGCCCCGGCTGGGCTAAGCAGGGTCCCTGACTGCCTGGCCCCGAGTACCCACCCTACCGCTTCCCTGTACGAATCGAATAGTTTAGTTCCTGTTTTGTACTGAGCCTGGAGCCCAAGGGTTGGAGGGGGGTTCCCCCTCTTCCCTGTCACAGGGGGGACAGCCTTCCTTCCTGTGTGCTAATGTGTTCCCCTTGCTGATTTAAACAGATGTGTCCAAGGACAGCGGGGCCCCGGACTGACCTTCCTGGCTCTGCTATGCGTATCTAATCTCCAATCGATCACTCCCTGGAGCTCTCAGCTCGCCCCTCTCCTCGGCCACCACGAGTGCTCTCCAATAATTTGAAACTGCCTTTTAGTGTCAGCAGCTTCTCTGTTGTGCATGATCCTGAGAATTATTGTTAAAAAAAAAAAAAAAAAAAAAAGAACAGTCAAGAGAGAGAGAGAGAGTGTTGACAGCGAGAGAGTTCACCAGCAACCTGTAAGGAGACTCTTGGCACCTTCTCTCCACCCTGGCACAGTTAAGAACACAAACTCTTCCCCTTGTCCTGCCTCCCGTATCCTCCTCCTGGCTCCTTTTCGGTTTCTTTTTTTTCTTTTCTTTTTTTTTGCAGTACTAGGGATTGAACTCAGGGGCATTCTACCTCCTAGCTATATTCCTAGCCCTATTTTTTATTCTTTATTTTGAAACAGGGTCTCACTAAGTTGCGGAGTGCCTCACTAGGTAGCTGAGGCTGGCCGCGAACCCGGATCCTCCGGTCTCAGCCTCCCAAATGCTGGGATTACAAGCGTGCACCACCACGCCTGGCTTCCTTTTCGGTTTCTTCCGTGTTCCTGGCTCCCCTCGGGCCTGTGCCTGGTCAGCTTCTCTACTATGCCATGCTACTCCCGACGCTCCCAGTTCATGGACGGACGCGTCCCCAACTGGACCCAACCGGGAAGTCTCAGCCCCAAGTCAGCACGCCGCAGAGGAGCAGACGAACATCTGTGGAGTAAGAGGATCTTCCCAGGGCGTGGAGGAGGCCGGCGAGGAGCCTCCTCACTTCACAGGAGCTCGGCCATAATGAAGAGGTGCTGACAGGTAGATAAGGAAACCTCGATCTTTCGCCCTTGGCGTTCCAACGCAGATTGCACGAAGTTGTCTACACCTGGGGAAAAGGCTTGGAAGGAGGATGGTGTTGCAGAAACAGAGTTCTGTTTTTGGTTTTGTTGTGTTATTGTTGTTTTGTGGTGCTAGGGATTGGATCCAGGGCCTTGTGCATGCTAAATAAAATGGGGATCTAGTAGGGAACCATTTGTGTGTGTGTGTGTGTGTGTGTGTGTGTGTGAGAGCGAGAGAGAGAGAGAGAGAGAGAGAGAGAGAGAGAGAGAGAGAGAGAGAGAGAGAAATACTCTTTGGGGAGAAGGGCAGTAGAATATTACCAGAGAGGGCTGGAGGATCACCGGTTCCAGGACAGCCTCAGCAAATAGTTAGACTCATCAACCTAACGAGATCCTATTTCCAAATAAGAAATAAAATCAGGCTAGGGTTGTAGTTCGAAGATAGAATGCCTCTGGGTTCAATCTCTAGCACCACACACACACACACACACTCACACACACACACACACACGCACACCGGCATCATCTCACGTGTACACATGTGTGGAAGGCCAGCTGCTCTCTGGGGTCTCCGTTGCCATTAGATTTGGTTCCATTCTCATTCTAATCGCCACCCAAAGGCCTCATCTCCTAACATCCTCACCTGGGGATTTGAACACGTGAACTTGGGATGGGGTGTGGGGGACACAAACATGCAGCCCGTAGGAATCCTACTGAGTGAAAAGGGTCAGGAGACTCGGGCACTTCCCTGAGAGGGGCCGACCCCAGGCCGCCTTCGCAGAAACACTGCTGCAGCTCGGAGGGTCTCTGGCCGGGGAAGGACAGCGAGTGTCTCCCTCGAGGCAGGGATGGCTGCGGGGAAGTCCAGGGAACCCCGGATACGCTGCAGATCTTCCGGTGGGTTGTTATCCTCGCTGACGTCAGCTGGGTACGAAGTTTCATGGGTCCCAAGTTTCAAAGTGGAACACTACAGTAAACAAACAAAACCTGAGGTCATTGGCCTGTGGTGGAGAGAGAGATTCACGGGCTCCGACATCTGACTGTTCTGAGACATGGGCCAGTAGGTGGCAGCACTCCAAGGATGCCATGAGTGTGTGTGTGTGTGTGTGTGTGTGTGTGTGTGTGTGTGTGTGTGTGTTGGCAGGCAGAGAGAGGATTCCTGATGTGAAGCCCGCTGGAGCCCGGGCTTCCATCTGCTGTGTGCAGAACCAGCAGCAAACAGGGTGGTCCCCGAAGTCTTCAGCCAGACACTGGCCTCTCCTGCTGAGAGGAAGAAGTCGGGGTAGAGGCTGAGCCCAGCTCTGGGAGGCCAGGACTCCCCACAGTTGCTGAAGCCCTTAGTTGGGGAGGGACAGGGAGGGTGGAGGGGTGCTCCTTGCTTTCTGTCTAGGACACCCAGCGTGCCCTGAGGTGGAATCTGCCGGCCATTTTCGGAATCTCCTGGCCCTTCTCCCTCCCTGTCTCCTGCCCTTCCTTCCCAGCCCACGCAGGGCAGGCTGCGGTGCAGGGAGCAGGGGTTGGTGATAGGTGTGTGGACCCAAGACTGGGGAGATTTGGGGTTCCCTTCATCTAACCTTAGAGTTCTGGCTTCTTCCAGCTCCGGTGCAGGGAAGCTGCTTCCCAAATGCCTGCGGAAGAGTCCCCTCCCCCTCACACACAGTAACGTTGATGTTCCTTCTAGTACTGGGGATTTAAAAAAAAATAGAGCAGGCCTTCGAGTTTTCTCTTTTTCCTGTAATGCACCATCAAGGCAAGGTTGCAAGGGTCGCAGCAAATGGAAAACTAATCTGGCTTTCAGAGAGCCGGGAGGAAAAGACACCAGGCTCCGTCCTCCTGTCTCTTGAGCTGGACATCCTCGGAGTGGCAGGAGGACGCCCCTGCATGCGGAGCCAGAGCCCCGGTCCTGTTGGCGGCCCAGGTGACCTGTGTGCGTGGGCTTTCTGAGGATAGCAAAGGCTGCAGGAGTTTCAAAGCACAGGAAGCATTTCAGGGCATTTCAGGGAAGGAGCCTGGAGGCCAGAATGAGTAGGTCTAGGTGATGGGGAAGGAGGGAAGGAATTCTAGATTTGTGTGCGTGTGTGTGTGTGTGTGTGTGTGTGTGTGCGCGCGCACACACAAGTCTGGAAGTGGGATTAGCAAGGAATATTTTTCGAGGAAGAAGAATGAGGCTGGGAACGGTGGTGTACGCCTGTCATCCCGGTACTTCAGAGGCTGGGACAGGAGGACTTCAAAGGTGGAGACCAGTGAGACCCTCTGCAACTTAGTGAAAACCTGTTTCAAAATAAAATAATAATGTAGGGCTGGGAATGTAGCTCAGAGGTAAAATGCCCCTGGGTCCAATCCCTAGTACCACACACACAGACACACACACACACACACACACATACACACACATACACACACACACACGAGGAATATTGGTTAAGCAGTCCATGTACCAGGCCACATGGTTATATGCATAATGCTCCCACTCTTACAACATCCCTGAGAGTCAGGTATTATGTTTTGTAAATGAGAAAACCAAGGCTCAGGGAGATTTGAGCTACACTGTCAATAAGGAAAGTAATGAGATCAAAATTCATGTCTGTTTCCAAAGCCCTTACTGTTTCTTTTCCAGTACTGGGGATGGGACCCAGGAGCACTTTACCACTGAGTTCCATCCCCAGCCCTTTTTATCTTTTATTTTGAGACAGAACCTTCGTAAGTTGCCCAAGCTGGCCTTGAACTTGCAACCCTCCTGCCTCAGCCTCCCTAGTCTCTGGAATTATAGACATGTGCCACTGTGCCTGGCCCGGAGCCCTTGATCTTCATCACCCCCCCCCCCCCAGGACCGCCTGGCGACTGGCCAGGGACGGAGAGGGCTGAGTGTCCATCGGTGGAGATTATAATGCTGCTGCAGGGGGTCAGGGGGCTGGACAGGTCTTTGACCTCACGAAGAAAGTTCAGAAAGGAATGTTTAGAACAACAGAGCTGGGCAGGGGTTGCTGGAAGATGCTAGAGGGCAGGAGACCACTTTGGAGTGGGCAGAGTCGGCCTGGACCATAAGCAGGGACGGGGAGGGGGCGGGGAGGACCTGGAAAAAAGACATCTTGCAAAGAGATGGGACTCGCCTGGCATCGATGGCCTGGGGCGTGTTAGTCTGTACCCCATTAAATGAGGATGCACACCTGACTGAATCTGGGGAGCCCTGGGTTGAACAATGTGAGGGTTCGTTACTGTGGAACCTCCCGTGCCCTTCCATGTGCCCGTGTGTCCACAGGAGGCGAATGCAGTCTGCAGTACTTCTCACACTTCTGTGACAAGAGGGCCCAGTTTCTGCTTGTGAAATGCTGTGGTGAGAGTCCTTTCTGTGTCTTGGGTGATGCTGCTAACACGCCAACTCGAAAACCTGGGCACAGGGCCTGCCGTCTTGCTACTGACCTGTCTTTGCTGCTGCCTTCTTCTTCTCCTTCTCCTCCTCCTCTTCCTGCTCCTCCTCCTCCTCCTCCTCCTACTACTACTACTAGTACTAATTCTCCTTCTCCTTCTTCTTGTTCTCCTCTTCCTCCTCCTCTTCTTTCTTCTTCTTCCCTCCTCCTCCTCCACCTCTTCCTCCTCCACCTCCTTTTTTGAGGTGCTGGAGATTGAACCCAGGGGCAGTCTATGTCAGAGCTATACCCCCAACCCTTTTTTATTTTTATTTTTTAACTTGGAAACAGAGTCTTGCTAAGTTGCTGGGGGTCTCACTAAGTTGCTCAGGCTGAGATCCTCCTGTCTCAGTCTTCCAAGTACTAGGATTACAGGCACACACCAGCACGCTCAGCTCTTATTTTGTTTTCTTAGTTGTGCTTCCTGCCCCCCTAGCAGCAGGGTTTGCTCCCCCAGTGTCTGCTGCTAGGAGGCCTCTTGGACAAAGCATCAGCTCTCAAGGAGGAACTGGCCTTGGCAATGACCCTCCTCTAGCCTTCCTGGGGTCGGTGAGGAGCTGACCCTGCAGGCTGGGGAGGCGCTGCCCCCCAACTCCCAGTGCATGCATGTTCTGATATATACAGGGGAGCTACCTTTTGCTCGAAGAATATTCTGCCCTTAGGAAGACATCAGCAGGGACTTTAAAACAGGCTGGTGGTCAAGGCCAGACCACAGGAAAAACAGTAATAGTCTCTTGGATTCCAGCCAGAGGGTGTTAGTTACAAAGGCCAAAAGAACCACCTTCCCAGGTCTATGCCATAAGACAGTCCCAGCCTGGGGACCGTCGCGTGGTAGATCAGGAGTACTTAGGGAGAAGTCTGTCTGTCGGCATAGTTACTGGGATGCAGTGCCTTTCGGAGGATCTCCATGGGGATGCACCGGGCACAGGAGGATTGGGCTCCGGGGATAATTCAACCAGTGAGACGTGTAGAGACCAGAACTTCCAACCCCAGCCCAGCCACCGAGGGCCGCGTGACCCCTGGGCAAATCACTTTGTGTGGTTTTTCTCCTTCAGAAAAACAAAAGAAAGAGAGAGAGAGGGAGAGAAAGATAAAATCTGATCTACCTCTTAGAGGGTTCAGGTGGTTTCTGTTTTGCTTTTTGTGAAGAGCAATAACTAAAATGACACCAAACCCGTCTGAAAATAAATACAGGCTCTATGCATTTCTAGCAATAATAGCAAGTATTCTCATTGGGCTGGTGGCTCACTTTACCACGATAAAATCACTGGTAAATTTCTAAAAAGTTACTCTTTTGTGCATATACCTTCTCTGTAGAAAATGGTTTTTTGTTAGGGGAAAGGTAAGGGGCACTCTGAGGTGTTCATTTGGGGCTCTATGTATTTCCTTTCCTCGGCTGAATAGCGTTTTCTCTCTCCAGGTTTCCATTTTGGTCATATTTCAGAAACGGCTGAATGTCAAGCTTCTGAACTCTCACTTAACTGAGAGCGAACTTAGGGGGGGAAAAAATAAGAAAGAAATAATGCGATTAGCAGATAAGTAAACAAACATTTTAATTGAGGCTCCAACTGCAGCAGTACTTTGGGCGGTATGGAATTACAGTTTCATATTCTTTTGCGGGTCTGCATGAAACCAAAGCCCCGAAGGTTATATTAAACATAATCACCTGAACTCCGCAGGGCCTCCGAAAAAGAGTTCTTAATGTGGCAGTTTAAAGGCGTGCGATTGTGCGAAACACAATGGCACAAATGAGTGTTTCTGTCGCTTTCGATTCTTACAGAAAGGACATTTTTGGACCTTCTCCCTGCCCCCTGCAAACAGACCACAACCCAAGGGGCCTCCCCACTTCCTTACGCAGGTGGCTAAGAGCCCAATCCGGAGAGAGGTCTCATAGCAGGTTTTAAGTTGTGAAACGCTGCCACTCCCCCCGCCCCCCTCCCCGGCTCTCCAGAGTGCTTCTAAGCTGAAAACTTCACTGCATTAAAAAATATATATTTTTTGGTATTTAATACATATTTCATAGACTCCCATGTTAAGAGCTTTCTAATTGATTGGCGGCCGGGAGCCAGCACTCTTGTCTAGCTGGACCGAGTTCCCGCTTTCCCTGCCGTCCTGAGCTGCTGATGCTGGCAGCCGTCTGGAGGCACACCGGGAACATCCAGGCCAGGAAGGCAGCTCTGTTCTTTCTGAAGTCCTGCCGCTGGTTAAGGGGTGCCTGAGACGTGCGCTCCCCGTTCCTTACTCTTTCCTCCTTTGAATGCTAAGCGGTCTTGCTGATCAGAAAGCATGTGTGTGGTTTACTGGGCCCTACAGCCTTCCCTTGCAGCCCAGCGGGAAGTGTCTGTGAGCATCTATGTCCACCATTCTCTCTCCCTCTTTTTGCCTTTTTTTTTTTTTTTTTTTTTTTTTGCGGTACTGGGGATTGAACTCAGGGGCATTCTACCTCTGAGCTACACCTCCAGCCCTATTTTTTTTTTTATTCTTTATTTTGAAACCGAGTCTCACTAAGTTGCGGAGTGCCTCACTAGGTAGCTGAGGCTGGCCGCGAACCCGGATCCTCCGGTCTCAGCCTCCCGAATGCTGGGATTACAAGCGTGCGCCACCACGCCCGGCTCTCTTTTTGCCTTTTTTAATTTAATTTTTTTTGTGTGTGGGGGGGTACTAGGGATTGAATCTAGGGGTATTCTAACCTCTGAGACATTTTTTATTTTTATTTTTTTAACTCAAAACAGGGTCTTGCTAAATTGCTAAGGATCTCAGTAGATTACTGAGGCTGGCCTTGGTCTTTTGATCCTCCTGTCTGAGCCTCCCAAGTGCTGGGATTAGAGGCGTGTGTTTCCCTGTCTAGTGCTGCCTTTCGTCGTCCTTATATCAAGAAGGAACACCTGTTCAATACAGAACCACTAGCCATGTGTGGATATTTAAACTTAAGTTCAGTAAAATTTAAGCTGAGCGTGGTGGTGCACAGATGTAATCCCAGTACTTGGGAGGCTGAGATGGGAGGACCACAGGTTCAAGGACAGTGTCAGCGAGTAGTGAGACTCTCAACTTAGTGAGTCCTTGTTTCCAAATAAAAATAAAATAGAGATGGGGATGTAGCTCGGAGATAGATGGCCATGGCTTCAATGCCCAGTGATACACACACACACACACACACACACACACACACACACACACACACAGTAGAATTAAGTAAAATTTAAAATTTTATTCCTCAGTCACACTACTCATATTTAAACACATGTGGCAGGTGATCACTGTATCAGACAATGCAGATATAAGATAGTTCTGTCATTGTAGAAAGTTCTATTGGACTGTACTGTCTTGGAGATCATCCCATAATATCTTGATCTTAACAAAATTTTAAGAAACCGAGACCCATGATTTTTCCAAGGAGATTCAGGGACTGAGGAGTATGCGTTGCTTGGTCATTTGGGAATCCTTTGAGCTCCTTTATTTCAGTCTTGATTTTTGAAACAAACTTTCCATATCTAATATATATTTGATGTTTACAAGTAAACCAATGTTCTGTAACAATGGTCTTTTTAAAAGTTGATTAAATTAATACCGCTTCATTTCATTATAGCCCAACATAATACCTATTTCATACTTCACTAAAAGCTATAAAGTGAAATCACCATTTTAACACTTACCAGGAACTATAAATTCTATTTCCTCAGACACAGAAACTCCTAGTTTATTAGAAGCAAAACAGCGATATTTCTCTTGAAAGCAAGCTATGTGCCGTCTTTTGGGATATTGAATGTTCCTGAATTGTGAGATCCAAAATCCGAGGGTCAGAAAGATCAAAAGCTTGTCATTCTTAGTCCATGAAAGTGTTCATTCTGGATTTCCTTTAGCGTCCCATTCGACTTGAAAATATTTGTTGAAAAGAAAAGCAACTTGTACTGTTGGCTGTTTCATGATTGTCGAAACCTGCTGAACTGAGAGTGGATTCCAGTTACTGTCAACAATTTTAACAGGAGGAAAAACCAGAGATATGCTTAAGCTCCTTCCACTTAAAAGTGTCCCTGTTGCTCTTCAGGAAGGAGAAATTCCAGAAAGATTGAAAATCTTTAAAATTAACTTTTTTTTTTTTTGGCTACTGAGATTTGAACCCACCACCACAACTGGCTAGAAAGATTGCAGATCTTCATGTCTCCTCCTATTTTTCATTTAAAGCTGAGGAGAACGTGGATACTAGTTTCAAAGGCTTCCGTCCATGATCAACTGGTCCAAGGCAGAAAGAGCGTGGGGAAAGATGGCTGCTCAGTTTATGACAACCACAAGGCAGAGAGCTCTCACAGTTTTCAAGTATAAAAACAGTGGCTTCTTTTTGGAGAGGCTCAGCAGGGGATATTCGGTTCTGTTTATGTTATTTTCCTAATTTTAGTGACCTGTGAAAATTCACAAGAAAGAAGTCTGGGATTTGTTTTTGGAGACCAAAAGACACTGCTCTGTTTATTCCCCATCTGGGAGTGTGTGAGGAATACCATCATGCTTCTCCCAAATCACTTGGAAAACTGGGATTGGTTATAGGAGAAGGGTTATATGGCTGTGCCCAGGAGCCGTAGGACCCACTGTGACCACATCTACAACCTGTGCCTCTTGGGTCAGATGCAGGTTGGGAGGATGGTATGCAGGCTGACCACGACATGTGTGTCTCGAACATGTTTCATAAACACAGCCTCACTTAGAACTGACAACAGATGTCTCCCTCACCAGACCTTGTCCAGGATTTATGCAGAGCCTCACGCAAAATCTCATGGGAAGGGGCAGAATTCATGGTGAGTGGGAAGGCTAACACCTTGCTCACTGCAGAAGTCAACCGCAAAGGGCCAGAGACTGTTAAAGATGGGGAATTCAGGCCAGGCGCAGTGGCGCACTCCTATATAATCCCAGTACTTGGGAGGTTGAGACAGGAGGATCACAGGTTTGAGGCCAGCCTCAGCAACTTAGCAAGACCCTATTTCAAAATAAAAAGTTATTGTTCAGAGGTAAAACACCTCTGGGTTCAATCTCCAGTGCCACACACACACACACACACACACACACACACACACACACACAAAGTGGAGATTTCAGGACTTGGGGACTCTTTTGGAAAGTCCTCCTGTAAAAGAGGCTCAGAAGCCATGCATGGTGGTATATGCTTGTAATCCCTGTACTTGGGAGGCTGAGATAGGAGGGTCGCAGGTTCGAGGACAGCTTCAGCAAACATCGAGACTCTCAGCAACCTAGTGAGATCCTGTTTCCAAAAAAGAAATAAAATTGGGCTGGGGGTGTAGCTCGAAGGTAGAATACCTCTGGGTTCAATCTCCAGTACCACACACACACACACACACACACACACACACACACACACACACAACTCAGGAAAAGAGGCTCAGAAACTGCCTCTGCCACCTTTCCTTGCTAGGCTTCTTTTATATAATTTGTCGCTGTGGAGAGAGATGAAAGGGAATTCTGAACAATCGTTTTTCGTTATTCACTAACTGAAATTGATCTGCAATTATTCTAGCAGGTAACTGATCCATGGTCAAGAGGGAAGATAAAAGAAAGAATCTGGGCTCACCAAGGTCTTTGTAAATTTCTTCTTTATCACCCAGACCTCTCCTTGCTCCTGCAAGCCCTCGCCCAATCGCAGGTAATCAAGAAATGTGAGCTCAGCAGAGCACCTCCTCTCGGCATAAACAAGGGGTTGCTTCCTTAACTTTGTGGCCTTGTTGGAGAAGACACGTCCCCTTATGGAGGTGACTTGACTGAGCAGAACCTGGCAATTGGGACAGCAGACGTTCTGGCTGGTGTTTTCAGTGAATTACAGGATTGCTCTGCAGAATTGCAAAGCCATTCGGAAGGAGACAGAACAAGAGACCAGGTCCCCAAAGGCCAGATGAGACAGTAAAGCATCAGCTCAACAATACAGATCTGGGCCAGGAAGATCCAGAGCCCAGAAGGTCAGAGAACCAGCAAACCCAGCACTAGGCAGCAGTTCTCTACCCTGTAGGACTGAGCAAGGACCCCTGCATTTTATTCTAGTCCAGAGGGAGGGTCAAGGTGGGGGCAGGGGGGCCTCCATGGCCGTACCCACAGTTTCTCCCACCTGTTGTGGTGAGTTCTTACTGGGCGCTCTGTCTGGGGGGGGGTGCAGCGCACTTTCCTCGACTCAGTCTCTGGTCTGGCTGGGTCTGGGGGCTGAGCTTCGGAGAGGGGCATCTCTGGCTGCTGACCCTTCCTTCTCCCCTTTGGTGATGGTCTCCTGGACAGCTGGAGCGTCTAGACCCAGGTGTGGGATGGCTGAGAGCTGACCGTGCTGACTGGAGAAAGGGAATGGAGATTACACACTTTGCACACACGGCGTGAGGTTGAGTTGTCCTCTAGGGGCAGCCGGGAAACTCAGAAAGGGAAATTTCATGTAGTCGAAGAACTCGAACCTCAACTCTGCCGAGATTAGCCCCAATGCGTAGTGAAAACATTAACCTCTCCTCGGAACCTCAGTCTCTTTATTAGCTGTGGCGAGGCTGAATAAAAATGCCCACACCCTAATCTCCAGAACTTGTGAATATGTTTTCTTCCATGGGGAAACCAACTTGTGCCGATGCAATGAAGCTAAAGAATCTTGAGATGGGGAGATGATTCTAGATTGTCGGGGTTGGCCCAACCTAATTACAGGCTTCTTAGGAGAAGGAGGTAGGAGCATCAGGTTCGAGGGAGAGAGGGGAGGCATGGTAGAAGCAGAGACTGGAGTGGTCTGGGGAAGGGGCCACAAACCAAGGACTGTGGGGGCCCCTAGAAGCTGGAAAAGGCGACTGAACAGTTCTCCCCCAGGAAACCTGCAGAGGGGACACAGCTGTGTTCACAACTTAATTTGAGCCCAGAGAGATCGCTGAAATTCAGCACCAATGCCAGTCAGCTCAGCACCCGGGCGACTGGGACCACGGATCTGAAGTGCTTAGCTGGGTGCCTGCCATCCACTGGGGCCAAGTGAGTGGTGGCTGGTTTTATCCTTTGGCTTTAGAAATTATATGATCAGAGCCAGGGTTGGACCCCAAGTTGGACTTCAAGCCCACCTGCCCTATGACGCTAAAGATAATCCAGGGTGGTTGCACGTGGATGCAGTTCTTTCGAAGAATCTATGGCTGTACGTTGTAGGGTTGCTGGAATCCAAGGAGATGCTTCCCAGTCCTTTATCTCAGAAGGCTTTGGGGACCTGGGATCCCTCGTTGGTTACATCCGTCCACAGACACGTGGCTGGTTCTTGCATTTGAGCTCTGCACTCTCCCTGCTCAGTGACTTTTGCAGGACTCCATGCGTGCTTGAGACACTGTCTCTGATAATGTGACAGTGGAGTTGAAAAGTGTCCCCAAGCGGCGTGACTGTGAAGTGGGCAAGAAAGACTCAGAGGATGTCATTAGCAAATCGCTGGGTGGCTGCCAGGGTGTTGCGCAAGGCTGGGGCCCTGGCTTGACAGTTTTCCTAAGCTTTCACGCTTCTCCCTTTGTGGGTTCCTGCCATCCTCCTTGGCTTTGTTTTGCACCCGAGAGACCGAATACACAAATGGACAAAGGCCAGGCCATTATAAAAATAGAACTCGGACCCACAACCGGCAGCGACCAGTCCAGGGAGCCAGCCCACTGTCTGTCCATGTGACAGATGGAGGAGGTCAGATCACTATCCTAGAACAATCCAGGAAGCCACCCAGTAACACCCATAGCAAGCTGCCCCCCGAAGGGCCAGGATTTGCTTACTGATGGCCAGCTTTACTTATTCACCCGGCTTGCAGTTGAGAACCAACCCAAGCAAACCAAATATGCACCTCTAAATAAACCCATGAAGTGCCTGCTTCTCTGGAGAAGACCTTCAGCTCCCCCATGCCAGCTGCCCCTGAGCAGCCCGGCCCAAAGCCTTCCCTTCTTTCTGTTAGGAAGCTCTCCCTCTCCTCGGCTTGGCTTTGGGTCTCTGCCAAAATACAAGGGAAGGTGACTTCCTTGCTCTCTATAGCAAGCTCTGAGCAACAGCCCTTGTTTGCTTTCATTTGGTTGGCCTTTCTTAATTTCTTTCTTTTGGTGTTACTAGGGATGAAACCCAGGGGCATTCTACCTCTGAGCTATACCCTCAGCCCTATTTTCTTTCTTTCTTTCTTTTTTTTTTTTTGCAGTGCTGGGGATTGAACACAGGGGCATTCTACCTCCGAGCTATACCCCCAGCCCTATTTTTTATTCTTTATTTTGAAACCGGGTCTCACTAAGTTGCGGAGTGTCTCACTAGGTAGCTGAGGCTGGCCGAGAACCTGGATCCTCCGGTCTCAGCATCCCAAATGGTGGGATTACAAGCATGTGCCACCGGCTTATTCTTTAATTTTTGAAACAGAGTCTCACTAAGTTGCAGAATGCCTCACTAGGTAGCTGAGGCTGGCCGCAAACCCGGATCCTCCGGTCTCAGCCTCCTAAATGCTGGGATTACAAGCGTGCGACACCACGCCCGGCTTTTATTTTTCTTTTGCAACAGGGTCTCACTAGGTTGGTGAGAGTCTCACTACTTGCTGAGGCTGTCCTCAAACCTTCAATCCTCCTGTCTCAGCCTCCCAAGTACTGGGATGACAGGAGTGTGCCACCGCACCAGGTCGCCTTTCTTAATTTCTGCACACCGTTAAGTGTGGATTTGGAGGGGAGAGCATCTTCTGGGCTCTTGAACCTGGACACACTTAGATTCTTGCGATTGGACCAGAGTGACAATTGTGGCTTTCTAAAGTCGAAGGCTCCTCTTGGTTGCCGTCTTTGTGCAAAGCGTGTGGGATCTCTGGGAGCAGGAGAGGAGAGGGCTGAACTAAACAACGACTAAGCTCTATTTGAACTTGAATTAGTTATGGCCCAACTGGGTGGAACATACAGGAAGTAATTAGTGAAGGCAAGTGGGAAAAGTCCAAAATTGGAATTTTGTTTTGAAGAAACACTGGGGAGAGAACGAATTAGGAATGAAGACAACATATGTCCCCATTCCCCTGGACCCAGACCTCATTTTAAAGAAAACATCGAGAAGGTGAGTTTTAAGTGGTGTCCTAGGGAGCGTTCGAAGCTAATGTCACTAATCTAAAAGCTATCAGTGCGAGGCAATATCCAGGTGGTTACCAGGCAGAGATATTGCGGCAACCCTCTGTGGACGCCTCAAATTGTTAGTCTCTGAAAATCAGGTCCACGTGCGGCGTTCTCTGCAGTGCTATTGTCGTGAGTGCAAGTGAGTTTATTGCTAGGTAATATCAGGATGCATGCTCACACTGTGTACCTGGCTCCAAGGACCATAGTTGATTATTATCCTGGGGGGTCATTCATCATCCTCTCCCCTGCTCCCCCCCTCTTTCTCTCTCTCTCTCTCAGTAAATAAAAACGACAAGTCAAGGTTTGGTAGTGTCTAGGAAAGACTGTTGACATTGCGGGTAATTGTGGGAATTTGCTTACTTGGTTTAGTTTCTTAATTTGAATGCGTATATTGTCTTTGTAGATATTGTGGGTTTATTATTTCCTGGGGTTGCACAGCTTTCAGTGGTTTGGAATAATAAATCATGTTGTTTTTGTTTTTCAGTGTATGGGGCACTACGGCGCCCCGACAGTCACCATTTTCATCTCCCTTACTCCGTTATCCCACGAGGCTGGTAGGACAGGGTAGGACAAACGTCACCCCCAGCGAACTGATGAGAAAGCAGAGATTAAAGAGGCCAAACGCTTTGCCCAAAGCCATACTTTTAGCAGATCAAGATTTGAACTCTGTGCGAAGCTGGGCAAGATAGCACATGCCTGTAATCCCAGTACTTGGGAGGCTGAGATAGGAGGATCACAGGCTCAAGGCCAGCCTCACCAATTTAGCAATACCTGCTGCAATTTAGCAATACCATGTTTCAAAGTAAAATAAGGCTGGGTGTGAAGCTCAGAGGTAGAATGCCCCATGGGTTCAATCCCCAGTAAAAAAAAATTGGAACTTCTGATTTTTTTTTTGCGGTACTGGGGATTGAACTCAGGAGCATTCTATCTCTGAGCTACATCCCCAGCCCTATTTTTTTATTCTTTATTTTGAAACAGGGTCTCACTAAGTTGCAGAGTGCCTTACTAGGTAGCTGAGGCTGGCCGAGAACCCGCATCCTCTGGTCTCAGCCTCCCGAATGCTGGGATTACAAGGGTGCACCACCACACCCGGCTTTGATATTTCTGTTATAGAGAATTTACTGTCTTCTCACAGGACTAGCGATACTTTCATTGAACATAATCCCAACCTAGCATCCCTCTTGAGCTGACAGCAAATGTTTCGAAAGTAAGAATTCTTTGGGGCAAGCTTGCGGAAGGGGAGTTAAAGGAGTTAGAGAGTTACGTTTTCCTGCCTTCGCATCCGAATTAACTAGTATGGAGTCTGGGGCGGGGCACGCAGAAGAAGACATTTCATGGACATGTTGCCCAGCGAGAGCTGAGAAATATCTACAGCCAGAGTCCAAGCTGCATTCTCCAACGCTGCAGCTGCCGGCCACTGGCTTGTGTGAACTGAGGTGCGCTACTGCTGACAATTCCATGTCGATTTCAGAGATGGTTTGAACCAAGGCTGTCATCTCCATAACTTTTATGTGTACTGCAGGTTGACGTGACATGTTGGATTAAGTAAAATATACCATTTGACTTAATTTCATGGGGTTATTTAGCATTTTTTAATGTGGCTTCTAGGGAATTAGAAACAATGGTCATGCCTCCCATTCGGGGCTTTTTTATTTCTGTTGGGCAGTGCTGATCCAGAGGTGGTCCCTTGGGATACCACAGTCACCCAGTAGGTAGGCGAGGGGTGAGGGAGGCCAGGAGTCCAGCTGTGGCTTGAATAGGACAGAGACTATTGCAGTAAAGTCCAAAGGAAAGAAGCCGGCCCACCCTGCCCCTGGGAAGGGGACCTTATTATGCAAGAACGTTAAAAAAAAAAAAAAAAAAAAAAAAAAAAAAAAAAAAAAAAAAAAAAAAAAAAAAAAAAAAAACAAGAGCTCCAAGCGAGAGTTCCAAGGGAAACATTTCCACTTCGGAAGCCCAATTTCTTCCCGAAATGCTACCCAAGGCAAAATGGATTATTGCTTCCTGGAAATCAAACCGGGGAGGACTTTGAAAGTGTTTCATATTAAAAACAAAAAAACCCAAGAAGGAGGAAAAAAATAATTACATTTCTAAAAGCTCTTAGAACAAAAGCTTGCTTGTGAGAAATCATTTTCCTATAAATATTTTATCCCTTTCTTCCCTTCTGCTCCCCAGCTGAGAGGTTCCACAGGGACATAGGAGGTGACGCTCCCCTTGGGAGACAGGACCAAAGCCACCCGGTGTGCTAGTGGCTGAGCTTCACCTTGCAATCTTTGTGGCTCCTACCCCCAGGGCCTGCAGGGGTCTGAGAGGGATTGTGCTCCAAACCGGACAGCAGGCAAAGAAGGCAGAGAACAAATCCAGAGGTACCTGGCATCCAGCTGTGGCATCATTACTGAAGGGTTTGAGACTGAGCAAAAGAGCACCGTGGATGTGGTTTACCTGTGGACAATGACCCTCAAACAACCCATTTTGAAAGATGCCAGCTAGATGAGAGCTGAGAACACGAGAGGCTCATTAAATGATTCAAGATAAATATGAGAAAGACACCAGAATGAGGCAGAGTCCTTAGTTAAGGATATGGTTGTAATGATTCCTAAGGCTTAGAACCCAGTCCTTACTTTTCTGGAGTAGGATAACATTCAACCAATTATTATTAATTTTGATACTGGGGGTTGAACTCAGGGTCATTCTACCTCTGAGCTCCCCCCCACACCCTTTTTATTTTCAAACAGTGTCTTGCTAAACTGCTGAGAGCCTCGCTGAGTTTCTGAGATGGCTTCAAACCTGAGATCCTCCCGTCTCAGCCTTCCAAATCCTGGGATTACAAATGTGGGATTACAAAAGTGTGTACCACCACACCAGTACTGGGGATAGAACCCAGGGGCATTTTACCTCTTGTCTACCCCGCCCCTCCCAGATTATTATTATTATTTTTTTTTTTGAACTGGGTCTCGCTGAGGTGCTGAGAGCCTCATTAAATTGCTGAGGCTGGCTTTCAACCTGCGATCCTCCTGTCTCAGTCTCCCAAGCACTGGGATTATAAGCATTCACCACCATACCCAGTAGATATAACCTTTTTCAAATTAATTTTTTTTTTTTTTTTGTGTGTGTGTTTTTGTGGTACTAGGGATTAAACCCAGGGGCATTCGACTTCTGAACTATACCCCCAGCCCTATTTTTATTTTAATTTTGAAACAGGATTAATGAAAGTCTCACTACTGTCCTTGAACCTGCAATCCTCCTGTCTTAGCATCCCAAGCACTGGGATTACAGGCCTGGGCACCAAGCCCCAGGAGATGTAATCCCTTTGAAGTGATGTCAATGCCCGGGGTGTGTCTACGTGGAGGAACCAGGATGGCATAGGGCTGAGAAGGCTGCTCCAACTGTTAACTCTGGGGAGCGGAGTCTGTGAGGGTCTACGTGGCTTCCTTAGCCTTTGGCAGCCTCTCGGGCAACGGGGGTAGGCTTGCTCTGTGTCCCTGCAAGTAAACAAAATTCTCGGCAGGTCTTTTGTGTTCCTGACCATGTTGTAAGTAAGGCACGGATTGCTCGTTGTTCCAGACTATCTCTCCAAGATGCTAGTTAGTATAATGAACGTCCTTGGCAGACTGAGGTGGCATTTCCCCCCCCCCCCCCAGAACCCAGGGCAGACAGGCTCCTTGTAAGAGACCCGAGTGCCCTAACCTCTGTTCCCATCTTGTGTTACAACTCTCCGCATCACAGGGTGTCACGAAGTCCTCTCCATGTTACTCCGTGGGAATTGGGGCTTGGGGGACTCTACTTAAAAGGGCTGATAACTCTGGCAAACTCAATTACTGTGAGTAATAAACTGTCTTTTGTCTCTGACCCGAGAGTCTTGTGTTTTTAACCAGCATCCATAAAATTGCAGCAGACAGACTGGCTAGCTTGGGAGTAGGGAGAAACTCAAGGCCTTCAGAATTTCTGACAGTCACTCTCCCAGATTCTTATGCTGGAGTCCACAGAGGAGCGGCAGGGGACCCTGAAAGGCGTCTGTAATTAAAGTCACGTCATAGCGTGTTCTCTTCCAGGGGGTGAGAAAAGAGAGCAGCAGGGAACAGGCCTGGTTGCTTTGGGAAGATGTCTTTCCTTACGGACGGACAGGAGCTAAGCTATTTAAGCAATGTGTATTAAGGATGGTACAGGGGCATGTGATCCAAGACACAGCCAGACTAAGGAGAAGTAGGCAAGCCGATGAGTAGCTACAGTTAGAAACAAAACAAAAACCTCAAAGCAACAAGAGGGGATTTTTAAAACATATTTGTAGCAAAAAGAATACAAATGGATTCAGATAAGAGAAATATTTACAGAAGATATGAGAAAGGAGGAGCAACCTCAACACTTTCCTTGGCCTTTATTCTGCAAATTATGAAGCCAAAAAAAGTAACAAGCAGAAATGCCAAGAGTTTTTGCTATGAGGAATTGGTCGTGTATATTTCCACAGGCTTCCTAGTGGCTCATGGAAAACAAAGCTGTCACCCCTTTCCTTTCCTTCCCTTCCCCTTCTCTCTCTGTCCTTCCTTCCAGGGATCGAACCCAGGGGCATTCTACCTCCAAGCTACACTCCAGCCAGCCCTCTTTTAATGTTTTTTTTTGGGGGGGGGGAGGACACGGTCTTGCTAAGTTGCTGAGGATCTCATTAAGTTGCCCAGGTTGGCCTCAAACCTGTGATCCTCCTGTCTCAGCCTCCGAAATACTGGGATCACAGATGTGCACCACCACGCCTGGCTTGTACCAGATTTTTTGTTAAGGTACTTTCATATTTGTTACTGCGACCTAACATAGCCTACTTTAAGTCATGGATCTCTTTAAGGCTCATTTTGTTTTTTACATCAGTAAAATAGGAATAATAACATGATGGTATAATCAGAATGTTTGTCTCCTACCTCTCTGGCTACAGTTTCTTTCCTTCCTTCCCTTCCTTCCTTCCTCCCTCCCTCCCTTCCTTCCTTCCTTCCTTCCTCCCTCACTCCCTTCCTCCCTCCCTCCCTCCCTTCCTTCCTTCCTTTTTATTTCTGTGCTTGCTCCTGTTTGGAAGTTCTACATGTCCTAAAATGCCAGGTCCCTGAAGGCTGGCATTGGAGTCCACACTACCCCAGGATGGGCCTGTCCGGCAAGCCCTCTGTTCTGACAGGGACCTGAGGTGCGACCTTCCACTTGGTGGCAGTGTGCCGTGGGACATCCCAGAACAGTCACCCCAAACCCATGCCTTCCCTCCTCTTCCCATAGACAGGCGGTGGGAAGACCAACCCAAGTGTTTCTTTGCTTTCAAAAACCTATACAGTAGAATCAAAGCACCACAGTGATTGGAAACTCAACGTCATCTAGATGAAACATACAGAAATGAGTCCTTTTTCCTAACACCTGCGCATTTGGCATGGTTCCTTTTTCCCCTCAAATTCATACACACACACACACACACACACACACACACACACACACACCCCTTTTCTCCTCCATGATATTTTTGAAAGTCAATATTTAAGGTGGATTAGCCTCTCACATATTTCTACAACAAAAGTTGACTCTGGGTATTTAAATGAATTTTAGTGACCCTAAGTCTTTGTTGTTGTTCTTAGATTAATTATTATTATTATTATTATTATTATTATTATTATTATTATTACTATTGTTATCTACCCACTGACCTGCCTCCTTGGTTTAAACACAAAAGCCCTGTGGGTGGTATCCGCTACCTCCCTAGTGTATCTGCCCTGAGTCTCCCAGGAAGTCCAGAGGGGTCTTGAGGGAGCTCCCAGGGGAGGGGGCTTCCTGCAAGTTGGCCAAGGTGCCCCCTTGAAGAGGCGGGAAAGGCAGGGAACATCACTGCATATGTTTAAATTGACACTTAATTTTTTTTTCTGGTACTGGGGATTGAACCCAAGGGCATTCTTCCCAGCTACACCCCTAGTCCTGTTTGTTTTTTTTTTTTAATTCTTTATTTTGAAATAAGGTTTCACTAAATTGCAGAGGCCCTCACTAAGTAACTGGGGCTGGACTGGAACCTGGATTCCCTGGTCTCAGCCTCCCAAGAACTGGGATTACAAGAGTGCGCTACCACGTCAGCCCGGCTGACACTTAATTTTTTAAAAAATTCTAATGTAACTACTTCGTGAAGATATGCTTTCCGATGCAATGTTGTGTTAATGGTGTTGAGAAAGAAAATGATCCTCAAACTGCAGCAGAACTGTTCTGTATGTCGTAATTTATAATCCCCCTCCGTGATGTAATTATGCTTCCGGAGAAAGAGCGTGGGTAATTTCTGAATAGACTTTAAAGGGATTAAGATAGGTAAGGAAGCACACCACGTGCTGTGTGCATGTGTTAATGTATCACTCTGACTCTCACTATGATGTATAACAAATACCATGCACCAATAAAAGTGCAAAGAAAGGGGAAACTGAGGCTCCCTCACTGGCTATTTAAAATATGTCCCCCCCAGACCCTAGCCATTCTTCTATTGTGGGGACATTTTTCTTTTCTGAATGTGTTTCTGGTTTCTGAATCAATCTTCTTCCTTCCCTCCCTCCTTCCTTCCTTCCTTCCTTCCTTCTTTTTCTTCCAAAAGAAAATTGAAGGATTGTCTGGCTTTCTGGGAGCCTCTTCCCCTTTCTACTTTGAAACTGAGGGTAGTGATTGATATTTTAAACTAAATTTGCAGCCAAGCGTGGTGATGCCTGCTTGTAATCCCAAGCGAGAAAGGGAGGCTGAGACAGGAGGATTGCAGGTTCAGGGCCAGCTTCAGCTATTTAGTGAGGCCCTCTGCAACTTAGACCCTATTTCAAAATATAGAATAAAAGATAGGGCTGGAGGTATAGCTTGGAGGTAGAATGCCCCTGGGTTCAATCCTCACTACCACACACATACACACAAAAAACAATTAAAATAAGTTTGTTATATAACTTTGTAAATACCACAATGATGTGATACTCAGCATTATCTTCATGAAAAATGTAGAAATGAGTTACTTTTTGACTTCTAGAAACTTTTCGTTTTTCTTCTCAAATTCACAATCCCCCATTTTATCCTAATCTGATCTATATAATTTTTTACCACCAAAAGCTTAAAATTGGTTAATCTCATAATTTTTTTAGAATAGTAGTCTGAATTTTTGTGAATGTAAGCTTTGTCTTTTTATTCCTGGGTTGAGTACTAGTTATAATAATTATTATTGCCCAATTGATAAAAATGTACAAATATAAAAATATGCAATTATAATAAATGATCATTAGATATTTTAAATAATATTGGAAATATCCCTCTTAATGAGATTAATGGGGCTGGTCTCCTCCAGAACACATATCTATAAACAGAAATTATTACTGGTATGAACTAGGGTTCACCATCAAGTTTATTTTTGTCTTTTATGTTTGTGGGTGTTCGCTCTGAGGCGTGTTGGTTATAATTACCAGTGAAAAGAGTTTTATTGTAGTGATCTAACAATGCTTCAAACTTCTGAGTGATATTCTAAAATCATATTTTGAAAAATGTATAGGCTGATTCGATCTGGTACCATTTCAACTCTGCTGAAGGCAAAGAATTGGAAGAAAAAACAAACAAACAAAAAAACCCCGAAAAAACGCTGGCTAAAGAATGTGTGCTATGTCTTTAGAGTCTAATATAGCCAGATTTCAAGCCATGCCTTTGGTCACCCAAGGGTTTTAACACTCTAGGGCCATGGGGTGCAGGTAAGCCGGCTCTTTGGGGGAGGGATGGGAAGACAAAACTCTACAGCTTGTGCTTATTTTCATGGTGTAACTACTTGCTAACTACAGTGGCTAATTTCAAGCTGCCACCTCGACCACTGTGTGGAGCTGGGAAAAGAAGCGCACAGGTACCTCTCCTGGGTTGTGGTGTCTCCCAGCAAGCTTTGCAGCAGCGGGTCTTTTGGGAGGTGGGATGGATGACTGTCAGGGAGTGGGCAGGAACTAGTCTGACCTCAGAAGTGTCATCACAGAGATTGGCGCAAGACGATCACTCATGGGTGTTGAGAATGTTGATTCCCTTAAACATCCCACATCTGGGCGCCCCTTGAAAAGTCATGCCTACATGGCTCCATGGGCAGCAATTTGGAGACCACTGGGTGAAGGAAAGAAGGGAACACAGGCCTTGGAATGAGCCAGACCTGGGCGCTAATCTTGCCTCTGCAAGTTGAGGTGATTGAGAACGTGGGCATGTCATTGAACTTGAGCCTCAGTTTTCTCATTAAACAGGGGAAGCCAATGCCTACCTTCCAGGGAATGAGAACAGGTGGTCTGGGCACATGGGTTGTACCCAGTAGGTACTGAGCAGGTGAGTGTTATTATCAGTTATTTTATTTATTGTAATCATCATCATCATCATCATGATTGTGCTACTAGGGATTGAACCCAGGGGCATTCTACCTCGGAGCTACATCCCCAGCCCTATTTATTTTTAATTTTTATTTTGAAACAGGGTGTTGCTAGGTTGATGAGAGTCTCACTACTTGCTGAGGCTGTCTTTGAACCTGCCATCCTCCAATCTCTCAGCCTCCCAAGTACTGGGGCTACAGGCATGAACCAACACACTGGGCTAGGGTTACCCAGCAGAAACTGAACAGGTGGTGTATTATTATCTGAGTCCTTTTAACTGAGTCAAAGGGAATAGACTGGAGGGTTGAGGCTGAGGACATCAGGACTCAAACATAAGTGGGAACCATTGGATCCCTTGCAACTTAGGGATTATCTGCTCCAAAGCAACTTGCTGCTTTGGTTGTATGTATGCACACATGTATGTATGTATGTATGCATGCATGTATGTAGTGAGGTGGTAATAGGGATTGAATCCAAGGACATTCTACCTCTGAGCTATTCTCCCAGCCCCATTTTATTTTTTATTTTGAAACAGGCTGACACTAAGTTCCCAAGGCTGTCCTCAAACCTGCAATCCTCCTATCTTAGCCTCCCAATTACTGGGATTATAGGCATGTACCACTATACCCAGCTTGTTTTAAAATGTTAACTTTGTTATTTTATTTTATTTTTTGCATTGCAGATTGAGTCCAGGGGCATTCCACCACTGAGCTACAACCCCAGTCCTATTTTCTTTTTCCTTTGGAAACAGGGTCTTGCTATGTTATTATATGTTGGCCTTGAATTTGAGATCCTCCTATTTCAGCCTCCCAAGTACTGGGACTGCATCCAGCTAACACATTAACTTTAATATGAAACTTTCAGCCTGTTTCCCTCTTTTTTTTTTTTTTGTCCTTCATCTTCTGAGAGCAGAAGCTCTGATCTACAGTCCACACAGTAGAACACACCCAACAGCAACAGCGGCCCTCTTGGGAAGTAGAATTCAAGACTGAAGATGATTAGTGACCAAGAAACAGAAGGGGCTCCTTCTAGGGCGGCTTCATGGGTAAAGCAATCCCTTAGCCTGGCCCCTGGGGGCTTCATTACCATGGTGGCCATGACGGTTCTACTGGCTTGTTACGAAGGTTTTCCAAAGTTTTGTATGACAACGAATGGCAGGACAAAATTGTGCTCATGCATTGAAACAGTAACACAACCAGTATCTCACACCGTACTTTATTTTTCTTCACAAAATAAACTGGACAGACAAGGGAAATTGAATAGAAACATGACATTTCCCAACAACACTAAGTGCCATTATATTTAATGGTAGCCGACGGGAGACTGAGTTTACCTTAACCACGTAAAGGATGCTTATCGTTTGCTTGTCGTATGTACAGTGTTGCCAGTATCAGACACCTCTAAAAAATATCCATCTTAAAAGCAGCCCATGGAAGGTAAAAATATATGAAAATCTTGATAACAAAAGCTTTTAATACAAAAAGAACCCTTATTGTACACTTATTTCACTTAAAATGAAAATAACCCCAGTAATTCAAAACAAAAGCAAAACTTGGTTGAAAACTTAAAAAGATATTATAAGAAACAAAACACCCCCCCCCAAAAAAAAGCTTTCCCAAAGCAATTTAACCAGCCATTGACCCTTCAGATACTACTGTGTGTGGGGGGGGGGGACTTAATGAACTGAACTAGCTGGAGGGCCCACTGTAGATTTCCCAAATGGTAAGGTGCACAGCATTGTTGAGTATCTACACTGTAGTCCTATTAGTGAATAGTCCCAGGATTTTTGATAAGCTAGTCTTTCCATCTTTCATGAACCACTTTTTCAGCCATAGCATGCTATTTTTCTGGCGTATTCCTGATGGATCAGTAAGGTACCATCTTGATAAGCTGTTATGGAACCATTCTGATGCGTTGGTATGGTGCCATCCTGATGAGCTGGTATGGTGCCATTCACACTGCATCTGGTTTTCTTTGTGCCCCGTAAGATGTGTATTTCATGGTTGTCCAAAGACATGTAACAGACTGATAGGTTGGGTAAGGCGAAGGGACTTGTGTGATCGTTTACCCAATTCGGTTTCACGTTGTTTTATTTAATTCTATTTTACTTAAAATGTTTTTCTGTACTGTGCATAATAAACACTTGGAAACAGATGTCCCTACCCACCAGAAGGTTGTCATTAAATACCCTGTTGGTTAAAACTGCAAATTCATTGTTTAAATACCCACTAGACACATCCAGCTTGAAATTTATAGTACTGTCTTGCTCTACCGAGCTTGGCTTCAGGCTGTACCAGAGGCTCTGGAATCTAAGCGTACCGCAGAACTTCAAACTGTTTCTCCTTTGTTGCATACGGGCCATCGGAGAGGCGCCACATTTCCCCCAGTAATCGTCCCACATACCCCAGTTCTGGCTGTTCTGAAATGCTCCACTCCCTGGCCCCATCTTGGCAATGTTTTACTCATTTAAAAAATTCTTCCTCCCTTCCACCCTTGCAACAAATGCCCTTTGTCTTATAATAGTAATATTAAAAAAAAAAAATCCCTGAAAGATCCAAATTGAATAACAATACCAATCTGATTGGAACCTTCATAGGCCTGACAGTGTAGAATTGTACTTCTTAAAAAGTGTGTAACCACATTTGTCTGGGCTGCAAGGGACACCATGGAATGAGATCAGATAGAATTTCAACTGACTCCCTAATTTCCTTAGCCTGGCTTGTATTTCAAGCCCTTCCTGTTTTTTTCCTGATAGGGTAGGTGTACATTACTAACTATAAGTGATAAGAAAGTATAAAAACAGCCGCTGCCTTCAAAGCGCAACCGGAATCAGAATTGAAGGTCACAATTATAAACTATTTGCTTTACCCTAAGTCGAATTACCAAGTATAGACGACCTGCAGTTCTGTCCTTCAATAGGTTGAAGAGCTTTGAGGCGAAAGCTAACCGTGTGTTGGGATGGCTCTGATTATTTACATTTAATCTTGATCATTCTAACTCCTCTTGATTTATAAGCACTTTCTAATTGTTCCCACTGGGCCAGAGCCAGGTCTTTCGATGGTAAGCAGTTAAGCATTTAATGATGAATTAAAACTCACATATGAAGGAAGGCCATAACTAGACATGCAGAGGCAGGTGAGCTGGGCAAAAGATGTGGGGGTTTTTTGCTTGAACTCTAGGAAGGTGCTTCCTTCATTCCGAAAGGTGGCTTTAATCCGATTCTTAAGCCTTCAAAAATTTCAGTTCCTGTAAAACCTTCTGGGGTGATCTGCCCGCTGCAGAACATGTCAGCTGTCATTTTCATCTCTTCTTCAGGGAACCTGTGGCAGGAGCTTTGGGAGCCCTGGAAGTTCTCGGATGTTCTGCTTTCCACAGGCGAGCTTTGAAGCCCTGGACCCCAGTTTGGGAACTCCGTGCTGTGCGTTTAATTTCACTCAGATCCTGACTGACGGAGAGTGGGCTCCTTCTTGTGCATCAAGGCGGGGCTTAAGATTGAGGTGTGAATCCCTTCGGAACACAAAATGTGTCAGAAGGAGGGTTTTCAGTTGCCACATCGCAAAATAATTGAGAGCATTGAAAAAAAAAAAAAGGAGGAAAAAAATGACTAGTTGAGGCTTTTATATACATTCATTGCTTCTAATATGTCTTTAACAAGAAAAATAAAACAACTACTGTTAAAAGCGCAGCCACAATGCCGTACAGTTCTGGGGTCAGGTGGCACGTTTATCGTTAAAACCAGATGACAAAAACCCTACCACCGGGGGAAACCAGCCGGGGAGAGTTAGGCCCCAAGGTGACCTTGCTATAATATATATACATTTCTTCTTCAAATATTCTGCAAATCCCAGTTTGCACAATAACAACAACAACAACGAAAGACAAACAGGTTTTATATTAAAAACTGTCTGCGTTCTTCATGGTAACTTCTAAAGCAGCTAGGAGTATCTCGACACTTGGAGAAAAAGTTGGAAACCAACTCCGTCCGTACGCTCTCGGCAAGATAGCAGCACAGGGTTTGGTTTTCTGTATTCATCACTTGGAGACTGTAAACCTTTCATAAAATAATATTTTTTTGCTTAAAAATTAGAATCATTCAAAGGTCTGATCATCCTGTTCCCTGAGGCCTGCCAGAAAGATCTGCCCGCCCCCCACCCCAGGTTTCTAGTTTTCTTGGTGGAGTGTGACCCCCATTGCATTTTCAGGAAGAGGCTGAAGGACAGTTACCAAAAAGGGCCCCACGGAAGGAGGGCAGGAGGGGTCTGCCCTGAAACAGGCCACATACAGCAACTCTCTAAAGGTCAAACTGTTAAAGGCAGATTTGAAATCTTTGCTCATTTCCCATCTGGATTTTCAACTGAATGGACCTCATGGGTTTAACCAAACATGCATGTAATCCTAGGTAACATGAGTTAAATGCTGAATTGCCCAGGGATGAGTGAACCTTCGAGAAGTAAGCCCCAAAGAACAACAGATAAATCCATCACAGTAAACAATCCTGTTGACACAGAAATGCACATAACTTGGTTAAGACAAAGCTCCTCAGTGGCCAGTGAAATCCAGGGGTTCTCAGGTAGCTGAGGCTGGAGGCTTAGTCCATCTTAGCAAAAATGCTTATTGAAGAATCGAGAGACAAAAAACAACAACAATAACAAGAACAAAAAACCTCAAGTGGAAAAGTATCATTTTTGCAACAAATAATGTAGAGGCCCCTAACTAAATATCATTTTTTAAAAAAAATGCTGAGATGCATGTATTTTTTTTAAAAAAGCAGCTTTCAAAATATTAACCACAGCATTAAACATTGAACATAGTACATTCCAAAGTTAATACAGATAAATGGTATATCATATGATAATGCCACAAAGGTATTCCACAAATGTCTCCAGGAGGATTCTAAATTTGAGGAAAAAGAAAACGTCTACGTTTATTAGCTGGAGATATCACTTCTTTTGCTACTTCTCTATAGTTTTCCACCTTTCACATATATATTTTCCCCCCAATCCCCAGGATGTACAGATAGATGAGCCCCACATTCCACACCTGGAACCTCCTCCCCCACCCCCCTCTCTCAGGTTTTCAAAGAAAATCAAACTACAATGACAAGATAATGTTTTACATGTAATTCCATAGACACGAGGTCAATTAATCCATGACATCTCATTCCGACACTTCCGGTAGGATTTATGACCCTTCCCTAAGTCTCTTAAAGCCTGGCTTTCAACTGCTCAGACAGGCAAAGAGGCCACAGCCTCCCCGTTCTTCGCACTTTGTCTGGGTTGTAGCTTTCCAGCCTCAACCACATTCTTCTGCCAGGCAAGTCACCGAGCCTGTTTCCTTCCCTCCATGGTGACGAATGTCTTCGGAAGAGTTCCGGCTCCTAGGTTTCCGGTTTCCACACCCCACGTGGAAACAATGGCCAACCTAGGGGCCCGACAGTCCCCGGTCCAGGCTGTGTCCCACCGCTGCTCCCTCTGCAGAGCGGGATCCTGAGCCCGTCGGCTCCTGAGCACTTCCAGCTGCTCCGCTGGAAACCCTCGGCAGAAGAGGCTCCGCAGGAGTTATCTCCCAGAAGCAGGCACTTGTGGCCGCCTGACGCTCTTCCTGATCCCAACCAGGTCACCCACTGAAACACCTGCTTCCTTGAACTCAGAGGACCGTGTTTCCTACTCAGACAGAGAGCCAGTATTGGGAGGAGGGAGGTGGGGGAGTGTATCCAAAATATACGCATATACACAGTCAGGGCTTAAGGTACTGGATGATATCGTATAAACTGCTAAAATGCTTCTGGGCACAATTGGTAGCTTAAAAAAATACTTTCCTATGGTTTAAGGGCATATTTCCCATCGCTGTCCCCTGAAGGGGAAGTCTCAGCGGGGACCATGTCCATCTGAAGTTCGCGGCTTTTGTCCCCTAACTGGCTGGGTACCGTGGGAGTCAGATGCAAAGTGTCCGTGCTTCAGGCCAGGGGAAACCAGACTTCCCTCCACGCACGTGGCCTCTGTGAGCCTCCCGTGCCCCCGGCGGAGGAACGCAAGTCAGTGAGGGCCTTCTCTCCAGCCTGCAGCCTGCAGGACAGGACAGGACAGGTCAGCAAGTTTCTTCCGTTTTCTCTGCAGGTGGTAGGTTGAATCCAGCCTAGGTCCGCACTCATGGGGCCAGCGGGTTCTACCCGGAAGGGCGAGGGCTGGGCAACTGCGGTCGGGCTTCCAAAGATGGGAGTTTTTCCATGACTGTCTTAAATAAATAAATCTTTTCACTTTTCCTTAATAATGTAAAAAATAAATGATATTTCCCTTTGGCAGTAAATAGCTGATTCGACGTTTTGCCTGAAAGCTGTTTTCGTGTGTGTGTGTGTGTGTGTGTGTGTATGTGTGTCTGCGTGTGTTTTGCTTCCTTTGAAAGAGACCACAACTTCATTCATTCCAGGGCACATCGCTGTCGATGCCCGTTGTTTCTACTGCTGTGTGAACCTTTTGCATATTTGTTTGGGGGCAGGCCTGGGGGCTTCACTTGTGGCCTAGGTAGGCACCCAGGGTGATGCAGGCCCCCACCAGGGCCAGGCTGAGCAGGGTCTTCAGAGACAGCCAGGAGAAGTCGAACAGAGGCCGCACGCTGGGCCCGTACAGCTCCACAAAGGCGTCCTGCAGCAGGGGAAGGGGGGAACACAAAGAGTATTAGAGAGGCCGGGCCTCAGGATAAATAGCACCCCGCAGACCAGAGGCACCTGTCCAAGCAGCCCGGGCACCCTCAGCGGGCGGGAGGGGAGAGGAAAATGCTCTTGCGGGGGGCGGGGGGGTGGTAGTGATGATTTGGGAACCACTTTTTTCCTGCATTCAGAAGTATTTACTGGGAGCCCAGCACGGTGGCGCACTCCTGTAATCCCAGTACTTGGAGGCCAGCCTCAGCTACTCAGTGAGGCCCTCTGCAACTTAGTGAGACCCTGTTTCAGAATAAATATTAATAATAATAATAATAATAATAATAATAATAATAATAATAATAATAGGGCTGGGGGTGCAACTGAGAGGTAGAATGCCCCTGGGTTCAATCTCCAGTACCGCAAAAAAAAAAAAAAAGGAAAGTATTTACTGGGAACCTATTTATATGCCGGGCACCTTAGAGATTCAGCAGTGCATAAAATAGAGTAACAGTTCCTATCTCAGGAAGGTTTATCCAGCGGAGCAGGATAGACTCACAAAATAAATACCATATAGGGTATTAGAGAGGTAAGCACTTAGGAGGCAAGGAAAATAGCAAAGGCAGTTGGAAAATATTGGAAGTTTTGCAACCGTAGGTAGCACGGCCATTCACAAAAAATAATAAAATGCAGCAATAACGACTTCGGCACTCTTTCATTATTTTGCTGTATGCGAGGCACGGTATTAGATGTCTAACATGCATTGTTATATTTAGTCTTTCTACCAATCTTAGGAAGTCATTTCATTGTTCCTGGTCTTTTCTTTCTTTTTTCTTTTTCTTTTCTTTTCTTTTTTTTTTTTTTTTGTGGTACTGAGGATGGAACCCAGGGGCAATCTACCTCCAAGCTACACCCCCAGCCTTTTTGTATTCTTTTATTTTGAAATAGGGTCTCACTAAGTAGCTGAGGCTGACTATGAACCTGCAATCCTTCGGTCTCAGCCTCCCAACTCCTGGGATTAGCAGCGTGCAGGCGCCACCATGCCCAGCTCATTTTTCCTGTTTTGAAGATGAAAAAATGCCTGCCCTTTGTCTCCCCCAAAGACCCTGGTACACTGTAGGTGCTTAGTAAATTAATGATTACTGCTTTCTGAATTCAGCCACTGGTTTGAATTAGGCCTAACGTTTCACCTAGATGCCTACTAATCTGAAACGATTCCTTCTGTATGTAGCAACCTCTGAGAATCCTGGAATAGCCTTGAAGTAAGAGTTTAAGGCATTATTATAGGAACTTCTTACACTATTAAATGTATGTTTACACAGTTATTTTTCCTGAGTACATTGTATTCTATAACATATACTACACTTCACAAATTTCTTATTTAGGGTGTTTTAAACTTTTACCTATTACAAACAAGATTATGAACTATCTTCATCCGTAAATTGTTGTCTATCTGTTCAGTTATTTTTTTGAAATAAATTCCTAGAAGTGAACCCCGCTGACCCTTTCACCCCAATCAGGAAGGGGCAGGGGCTGGGCCATCCCCGCTGCCCTGTGACCGACAGACCTTTCCCACAGCGAGTAAAGGTTTAGGGTGGTGGGTCACACTGAAGGTGACCTTGCCTCCCAGCGGACATTTGGCCTCTGCTTGGGAATGTTGCTGGTGGGTAGAAGCCAGGGAAACTATTCAGCCTCCCATAATGCACAGGACAACCCCACCACAAAGACTCGCCCCGCCCCCAAAGCTAACGGTGCAGAGGCCAAGAAACCCTAGTTTGAAAGAAACCCTGCAACCACGGACCACAGAAGAACAAATGATCCGTCCGTGGGTCAGTAGTGTGGGTCGAGTTGGCCTGGGGTTGATCAGTTAGCCCAGACCAGAGAGCGCTGGCCAGGCAGGGGCCACGCACCTCGGAAGGCACTAGACTTTGACCAGGAAAGGGCGCAAAGGATTTTTTTTTTCTTCTTTTTTTAATAGTCATTGCTAAAAATGTGTCAATCTGAGTCTTAGAAAAGTCAAGTCATAGCCAGACAAAGGTGGTGTATGCCTGTAATCCCAAGACTTGGGAGGCTGAGACAGGAGGATCACAGGTTTGAGGCTGGCCTCAGTAACTTATCGAGACTCTCGGTAACCTAGTGAGGTCCTGCTTCAAAATGAAAAGATAAAAAGGGCTGAGGTGGAGCTGGAAGGTAGAATGCTCCTGGGTCCCATCGCCAGTTCTACAATAGAATGAATGAAGGAAGGAAGGAAGGAAAGAAGGGAGGGAGGGAAGGAAGGAAGAGAAGGAGGAAGGAAGGAAGGAAGGAAGGAAGGAAGGAAGGAAGGAAGGAAGGAAGGAAGGAGATGAAGGAAAAGAAGAAAGAGAAAGAAAGAAAGAACGGATGGACAAGAGAGGACCATAAACATAAATAACACAAGTGAGTTGTACTCGTGGTACACAGCTGAGGAACCAGGGTCACTGCATGCAGAAGCAACTTTCTCTCTGCAGGGCGAGGGACAGACAGGTGGGCAGCAGGCAGGATCGTCTACCAGCAGCAGAACCCTCTTGCAAGGGGCACCCAGGCTCAAAGATACCACTGCACATGCCCAGGGCTTCTCCTCCCGCCTCTGGGAAGGCCGGGCAGGGTGAGAGCCCCACAGCTCAGACAAAGGACACCCAGTTCTGCAGGGCACCAGGTCCAGGGTCTGCAGTTTGACCTGACATCGAGAGAGGGTCACGGCTGGGCCTAAATTCCCTTAGTCACCAATGGGGTTTCTGTAGCAAAATCTGAACCAGAGTCCAGTATGGTGGCGTGCACCTGTGACCCCAGTACTTGGGAGACTGAGGCAGGAGTATTGCAGGTTTGAGGTCAGCCTCAGCAACTTAGTGAGGCCCTCTGCAACTTACTGAGACCCTATTTCTAAAAAATAAAATAAGACAAAATAAAATAAAATAGAGCTGGGGGTGTAGCTCAGAGGTAGAATGCTCCTGACTTCAATCCCCAGTACCAAAATAATAACAATAATAATAACAATAATAATAATAATAATAATAATAATAATAATAAAATTCCATGCTCTGGTTAGAGATAAGAACTGACAGTAGGCTATCCCTCTGTACTCTATACATTATTATCAAGGCTGTAGGGTGGACGAGGTGTGGGGAACCGGTTCACCCCTGGAGTTTGAAGCTGCCCCTATTTTTGCCCTTTGGTGACTCCAGGGCCCAGAGGAGAGCCCGCAGGTTTCAGTACGGAACGTCTGCAAAGCCACTCTCCGAAAGACTCTTCTTGCTCTTTCAAACATCCTGATTAGGGCGATTTCCGAAGTCTGTTTGAACAGCCTGTCATTATTTGTTTAAGTTTGAAAGCCGTTTTAAATAAACACAAGCTCATTTTATGTATGAAAAGCAACAGCGAGGGAAGAAGACAACCTGAGCTGTCAGCCTGGGATCCCCACAAAGTCCGCGCTCTAGACTCAGCAGGGCCTGGCTGCGATGACTCTTTGGCCAGGGACTCCAGGGAGGTGTCAGGGCCAGGGCTCCTGAGCTGGGCAGGTGTCTTCCTCCTGCGTCTCAGCAGTGCTGGGGTGTCTCAGCCCCTCTCTGGGTGTCCTTCCTTCTCCCTTCCTCTCCATCCCGCATACCCCTCCCTGGGGGCGACCCACTCTCTAATATTTTCTTTTCCCCACTGAGACTCCGTCACAAAGTGTCATTTCAACTGGATTCCAAATAAAATGAGACTTTAAAAAAAAAAAAAAAAAAGCACAATCAGATTGGCAAAAAAAAAATTGGAAAAGATGTAATACTGAGAGTTGAAAAGGAGGGGGCTGGGCTGGTGGGGGCATCCCAGATGCCCTTAATGCAGTCGGTGGACCCCAAGTGAAGGTATATGGGGCCGGGCATGCCTGTAATCCTGGTACTCAGGAGGCTGAGACAGGAGGGTCAAAGGTTTGAGGCAGCCTCTGCAACTTAGCAAGACTCTCAGAAACCTAGTGAGATCCTGTTTCAAACCAAAAAAATAAAAAGGGCTGGGGGTGTAGCTTGGAGGTAGAATGCCCCTGGGTTCAATCCCCAGTATCTCCCCCGCAAAGGTAAAAGGTGACACCCTTTGAATTCGATTAACATTTATCAGAAGGCTTAAAGATATCCTTTGATGAATAATTCCACTCCCAGTTATTTATCTTGAAAAAAGAATAAAATACACAGGTTGTGTATAATAACAAGCATCTGGGATCAAATTACATGCCTGAAAAATATGATCGGCACACCCATACAATGGAATACTGTTACTATTTAGGAAATATCCTTTGGCATAACACAATAATGATAACATAAAATACATATCCTCCCAAACTTGACTCCAACCCACGATGGGTCTCGGCTGGGCTTCCTTGCTAAAGAACGTCACCCACCACTGGGGCAGCTTGAAACCCAGGACTCCAACCACCTGCCTATTCTTCAGCCTTGGTCAGATCATCTCCCTGTCCCTCTCCACGTAGTTCCAAATGGCTACTGAGTTTCCCACATGCCTTCCACATCTTTTTTCCATCCATCCATCCATCCATCCATCCATCCATCCTTCCTTCCTTCCTTCCTTTCTTCCATCCATCCATCCACCCACCCACCCATCCATCCATCCATCCATCCATCCATCCATCCTTCCTTCCTTCCTTCCTTCCATCCATCCATCCATCCATCCACCCACCCACCCATCCATCCATCCATCCATCCATCCATCCATCCTTCCTTCCTTCCTTTCTTCCATCCATCCATCCATCCACCCACCCACCCATCCATCCATCCATCCATCCATCCATCCATCCATCCATCCTCCCTCACTGGGGATTGAACCCAGGGGCATCCTATCTCTGAGCTACACTCCCAGCCCAATTCTATCTTTTGTTGTGAAATAGGGTCTCACTAGGTTGCTGAGAGTCTTGGTATGTTGCTGAGGCCGCCCTTAACCTGTCTTCCTCCTGTCTCAGTCGGCCAAGTAGTGGGATGACGGGTGTGCGCCACCACGCCCGGCTCCCTCCATATTTTTTAGCAGCGAGTGTCACCCTTTTCTTCTCTGAGCAAACTGAGACCACTGGGTGCGAATTCCATAGCTCCTTCCCTGCGTCACCCACCAGCCTCCACCCCCCGCCCCATTCCATGGGCTTCCCTTGCTTCTGGAACCTTCCTCCACCCATCGTCCCCACTCTTGACTATACTTTTGAACCTCATCCTTTTGAACCTCATCTTTTCTTCTGTGTCTTCATCCTTGGCGTAGGAATGTTCAGATTTCCTAAAAACGTCCACAGGGACCTGTGACTCCCCCCCCCCCAACCGTATCTCATCTCCTTTTTCTTCCAGGCAGGCCGAGAACCAATCCCGGAAGCCCCCTCCCCACATTAACCCACTCAGCCCCACTCTGAAATATGCTGCTTGTAATCCCAGGACTTGGGAGGCAGAGACAGGAGGATCACAGGTTGGAGGCCAGGCTCAGCAACCTAGCGAGGCCCTCAGCAACTTAGTGAGACTGCTTCAAAATAGAAAATAAATTTTAAAAAGGACTGGGGATGTAGCTCAGGGGTAGAATGCCCCTGGGTTCCATCCCCAGCCTTCCCTTCCTACACAAAATGAACAAGGAAACAAAAACAAAATAAAACCCAAAAAGAGAAAGAAAAATGCTGGCTGCCTGGAGTTGTAAAAGCACATGCTCCAGGCCACAGAAAGGGGGCAGCGCTGGTGCCTGTTGTACAGGACTCCAAGGGAAGAGACAGCGGGTGGTCCTGCCATGCACCTTCAAAGGGGGCCTGAGACTCATTCCCAACACCCTCTTATCTGAGGACAAACAACCGTGGAGAGGCAATGTTGGGAAGGCGGGCGGCGGGACACACCCCACATGGAGCCCAGAGCTCACCGGAGGCTGAAGCGACAGAGCCTGCGGTTCTCCGGACTCCAGACTCCGCACGAGGGAAGCGGCACGTGCGCGTGCGCGGAAGTGAGGACTTTTTTTTTTTTTTTTCTACCTGCACCAAGCAGCTGGTGAGGAAGTGACTCTATTTCCTCCTTATCATCCGCTGGGCAGGATTTCCTCTGCAGCCGCATTGTGCTGAATGAGGGTTCCTTCTGCAGCACCGGCTCCGGCCCTCGCACGCTGGGACTCTTCCTCCGGCACCCTCCCTCTACTCCCAAAATATTGACTGCAGGTTTGAGGGCAAAGGAAGGGCGGAAAAAAAATAATAACCCTGGCCCATAGGGAACTGAAGGCAGCGCGCTGTGGGGTCTGGGGGGATCCCCAGGAGACATTGAGAAGTACCGGGCACCCCCTCCGGGCTTCCAGCGGTCGCTCCTCAAAACCATCTCCAGGGATCGAGGTTTGAGCTTGGAGGAACTCTGGGCCCAGGAGGAGGGGCTCCTTGAATCCCAGGCCAAGGACAGACAAGAAACCTAATCTAAGCGTCATTGGGATGTAACTGGAAACCTGCTGGACAAATGGCAGGAGATGAAAACCCCCAACAAAACAAAAACAAAACTTGCCTGCCACTGCTGCGGCCGCCCAGCCTACCATAGTTGGTCCGGTGAGGATTTGGGGGATATTGTGTGATGTACATTTAGTTGAGGATGCAAATCAGGCAAGGCGCCCTTGGAGCCTGGGAGGCTGAGAGAGAAGCCCGGCTGGCTGGCTGGCTGGCTGGCTGCTCCCTTTCTGGACCAGGCTGCAGTTGGAAAAGAATTCACCAAGTGGTTTTGTGATGTTCCGTTGAATCTGCAGCCAAGGAGCCAGGCCATAGGGTGTCTGGCTGTGTCCACCTGTTAGAGGAGACCAGAGCCCACAGCCTTTGGTCCTGGGAGGCGGAGCTCAGAGGATTCCTCCACCTACTCCCCACTTGGCTGGGGCAGGTGGAGTCTATCTAGAGAGAAACTCAGAGACAAATTCCCCCATGCTGCAACAGCCGCTATGCAAATTCTGCAGGGAGGAACCGTGGGCCACCTGCAGGCTCAGGTCCTTCTGCAAGGAGCTCCTCCACCCAGTACTTCAAAGGACACTTAATAGCAAAGTGCTGATAACCAGGCTCCTGGATGCGCCAGGTTGAGACAAGAAGCCATGACCAGAGACCAAAGATCCTAACTCTACCAGATCCTGGACTCTCCTTTCAGCTCACTTACTCATGCAGTCACCAAACACAGTTTTGCAAGGCACTGAGGAGTCTTCCAGCTAAACAAGACATAGGCTTTGGCCTACAGCAATGACTCGGTGATATTCTAGTATTTCACAGTAGCTGTAACGCGCCTGGGGCTTTTCTTGGTCTGTTCACAGCGCTTTGGGTGTGGAGGCACTTTTACCCCGCAGGGCTCTGGCCAGGAGGGAAGAAACCCTGTTTGAAGGCACACCGGCACTTTTCTTGGGATCTCACTCAACGAGGTCTCAGTAACCTGCCTTCCAGTCTTTTGGCTTCAGAACAAAGTGTCTGCCTGTTTCTTCCTTGTCTTCCCCCTTCCGCCGCCTTCTCTGGACAGAGCCGCTGAGTACACTGCGTTTCCTGGCCCTCTGCCCTCTCTTGCTTTGGGCTTAGGATATTGCACTACCTGGAGAAGAACACCGCTTTATGATATTGTGTTCGGTGTGGAAGTGTGTTGAGCAAAAAATAAATTAATTAACTAATTATTATAACTTGGCAGTAAGAAGATAACTAGCCCCATTGAAATAAGGGCAAAGGATCTGAATGGATGTTTCACCAAACGGCCAATCAGTGCATGAAAAGACACTCGAGATCATTAGTCATTAGGGAAATGTAAATCAAAATTGCAATGAGATGTCACTTCGGACCTACTGATATGGCTGTGATTTTAAAAAATGGACGCTAACAAGTGTTGGCGAGGATGTAGAGAAATTGGAGCCTTCATGCATGCATTGGTAAAATGATGCAATCGTGACATAAAACAGTTTGGTGGTTCCTTTTCAAAAACTTAAGCAATGACACAGGAATCCAGCCCCTAGATATACAGGCCTAAATAATTGAAAATATATATTCATGCCCAAACTTGTATGTAAATACTCACATCAGCATTATTCATAGTTGCCCAAATGCAGAAATGACCCAAATATCTGTTAACTGATAAACAGACAAATAAAATGTGGTATATCCATACAATGGAATATTATTCACCCCCAAAAAGGTTCAAAGCATTGAAAACATGGGGGAACCTTGAAAAAAATCAAACTAAGTGAAGGAAACCTGATACAAAAAAAAAAAGGTCAAATATTGTATCATTTCACTTTTATGAAATATCCAAAGTAGGTAAGTCCACAGAGACAGAAAGCAGATTAGTGGTTGCCAGAGGCCAAGGAAAGGGAGGCATAGGGAGTGAATACTAATGGATACAGGGCTTCTTCCCGGAGTGGTGAAAAAGTTCTGGGATCGGATACATGCTGACAGTGGCACAACCCTGTGAACTGACCACTTGCCATGGAATCGCGTGGCGTTGAACTACATCTCCATCTAAAAATCTTAATTACGTTTCCTCTGCTCCACCAAGAAGGGACAAGCTGGGTGTAGACCACGGGGGATTCCACAGAAGTGCTAGTCTTCTCTGAGACCCTTGCTCACACAGGAGAATGGGAATTCTTGGGTCAGATACTTCACACCACGGTCACCCACAAATTAAAAAAAAAAAAGCAGGGGCGCCTGGTGGGGTGTCAGTGGTGAGAGTGAGGAGTGGTGCTGGCTGAGCTAGTGCCTCTCTGGGTGTTCCTCTTTGTGGGGGTGCAGCTCACTCTCCCTCCCGGCCATAGGTTGTCTTCATTGGAAAAGTGCCGGGCCATCGGGGCTTACATGATGCATCCTGCGCCTCCTTGGGGCTGGGGCGGGCGGGCGGACATTGGAGCTGCGGTTGCCATGGTTACTCCACGTGGAGGAGCTTCGGGCCATCCCTGCTCCACGGCCTTCCGTTCCCCCGGTGCACACCTGCCCCACAGCTTCTATGCTCTGGTTCCTCTTCTCCTCTCCTCTCCTCTCCTCCCTTCCCCTCCTCTCCTCTTCTCTCTGGGGCTTGATACTTTTGAGCTACACCCCAAACCCTTTTTTAAATTTTTGCTTTGAAACAGGGTCTTGTAGGTTGCTGAGAGCCTCACTAAGTTGCTGAGGCTGGCCTTGATCCTCTTGTCTCGGCCTCCCAAGTACTGGATTACAGGTGTGCACCACCACGCCCAGCCTCTGCTGCACCACAGCCAGGCTGCTGTGGCTCCTGGGTGCCTCTGTGCTTCCAATCTGTTTGTTTGTTTGTTTGTTTTGGTACTGGGGATTGAACCCAAGGGCATTCTACCTCCGAGCTATACCCCCAGTCCTATTTTTTATTTTTTATTTTGAAACAGGGTCTCACTAAGTTGCAGAGAGCCCCACTAAGTAGCTGAAGCTGGCCACGAACCCGGATCTCCTGTCTCAGCCTCTCAAGTACTGGGATTACAAGTGTGCGCCATCACGCCCGGCTCAATCTGTTTGCTTTTATGAGCCTAAACTAGGTTGGTTATTTGCCCCACAGCCCCTCACCCTGTGTCCTCATGCCAATTTACTTTTAAGAGATGAGGTCTCACCAGGCGTGGTGGCGCACACCTGTGATCCCAGTACTTGGGAGGCTGAGACAGGAGGATCGCAGGTTTGAGGCCAGCCTCAGTGACTTAGCGAGGCCTTCAGCAACTTAATGAGACCCTGTTTCCAAATAAAAAAATAAAATAGGACTAGGGGTGTAGCTCAGAGGTAGAAAGCTGTTGGGTCCAAACCCTCACTTCACACAAACACACCAAGAGATGGGTCTTGTTATGTTGCCCAGGCTGGTGTTGAACTCCTGGGCTCACGTGATTCTCCCACCTCAGCCTCCGAGCGGCTGGGACTACAGGCGCTTTGCCCAGCTCTCTCGTCCTGATTTACTTAGAACTGGAGAGGCCATTGTGAGCCTGAGTCAGAAGCGGGTAGGAAGCGTTGCTTCTCCTCAATTTCAAACATAGCTCTCGTTGGCCCGATGGGGGCGGGGGCCCACCAACTGTCTTCCTGAGGATCTGGAGCTACAGGTGAGGCTTCCCTGTGTACCTCCTCATACCTGTCCAGGTGTCAGTGTCTGTACTTGCACGTGGGCGTGGCTGTCATCACTGCGAGCTCCCTGGCGCCCGGCGGCAGGTGGGTGCACTCCACCTGTAGAGCACTATCTGGGCCGTGCCCGTGGTGCCCGCTGTGTCTGCCATGTGGCCCGTGAATGCGTGGCACAGCGGGGCTTGCCTGCTGCTTGCAAGAGTTAATTCATGAAAACATGCCAAAAAAAGGGGAACCAAAAGCAGATGCTTGTTAAGTTCTGCAGCTCGGCCTAATCGCTGTCATCGAGACTCCGCTGCCGGGAGGGGCGCAGGGCGCGTTTTTCATTGATTAAACCTGGAGGGCCTGAGCTGGGGGCTGAATGCTTGATTCTCACTTGTTTAAATCAGCAAGTGTTGACTGAGGTTGAATACAGAGACCCTGCATTTCCTAATAGGAACTTGCTGAAAGTGGCTTCAGTCTGGAGGGGGGACCCGTCGGGGTGGAAAAGAAGCCCAGAAGGTCACAGAGTTGGTGGCATCTGCAGCTGGCCCGTGCTCCTGGCCCTGTCTGGCCTGATGCGTGTTTTTCAGGACTGGTGAAGAAATCAGCCCTGGGCATCTCTTCTGGAAGCTGCACCCTTGCATTGGGTCCAGAATTCTTGACTCCATGACCTACTGCAGACATCTGTCGAGGCCTGAGTTTTCTTCCTGATGCTGCTGGTCCTACTAAGCCTCCCTCTCTGGGACATGCATTCTACTGAAATCTCAAAGTTTGCTAACATCCCACCTCAAAGCACTTGGAGACATAGCAGCTTAACCTGCTCCCAGCTCCCCAGGTCTGCAGCCTAAGCCTAGGGAGCCATTCATTGTGTGATGGTCAGAATGCCCACGGGAGAAGCTTCTGACCCACAGCACTGGCCTTCAGTAAGCGGAGAACGAGCTCGGCTCTCCTCTGCGCAGGGGCCGGCGGATGGCGGGTGAACTCAGTGTGCTCCGTGTGGGCGCGCTCGGGAAAATCTGCTTTCGTTTTGCAGTTTATGATTGAGTTCAGTTCACCTGGAAAGACTCAACATGAATAAAACCAGATGCATTTCCAGGCGCGCTGCCTGGCTCTTTGACAATCCTCTTCCTTCCTCATCAGACGGTTTTCCTGTGCCCAGAAAGGACAGCGGACTTCTCTATCACCAGGAAAAGGCAAAGCCTTTGTCAACGGCAACAGCTGTTGGGACTGCCACATGCAGAGGGACGCCAGGCGAGGCTGGGACTCTCATTCTGGATCCGGGGTCATTAGCACGTGGACGGGACGTGCTGGTGAGGCCTCTTGCACGAATAGATGTTTACGGAGAAAGGTCTCCGACAGCATGTTTTCTGTTGCCAAAACTATACAGATGTGTATACACACACACACACAAAGAGAGAGAGAGAGAGAGAGAAAGAGAGAGAGAGAGAGAGAGAGAGAGGCCCTGAAAGCAATCATGGGTGAGATGGGTGAGATTCAAATGAGAGAAGGAGCTGGAGAATCTTCCAGCAGTGCAGCCTCCAGGGGGGCAGTTGACAGCTGGCTGATCTGACACAGGGACGACACTCCTGCATCGAAGCGAGGCTGCCGTGGTCGTGAGCAAGGTCAGGAGCCTGCACATGCCCACTCTACTAGGCCGACAGCAACGGGGCACTTAAAGCGAGATGGGCTGTCCCTCAGGGAGCCCGATTTCCAAGGCAACCGTCACCGCCCGTCACTCGCTCAGCACGGGCCGGACACATTTGCAGCTCAGCGTGCAGCCTGCGGGACCTTGCCTGCGGAAGGTACTCGTGTATTTGCTGGCTGGACTTGAAATGAAATGTGAATCGCGCCATGCGGGCCTGTGTACTCTGACTACAACTCCTCCGGTGAAAGGGCCAGGCTGGAACTTCCAGGGCTGGACTGGCAAGTCGGTGGTCAGCGCCCGAGTCTCTGCAAATAAAATTGCAGCGCCCACTAACTCGGAGATCCTGGAGCTGGACCATTCCAGTCAAACTCCGTGATGCCAATGTTTACAGCACCTACTTTGTGCACAGCACTGTGCTGGGTGCTCAGGCGATGCTAGGTGACCGTGTGGTCGGCCAGTGAGCTCCACAAGGCAGGGCTGACGTCATCCTCGTCACCCAAATCAAGTACTCAACAAACACTCTTCTGATGGGATCATGCAGAGATGTTTGCTCCTAAGGTCACAAGAAGCAGCTCGAGTTTGGATGGGTGAAGGCTTCTGGAGGGACTCCAGGTCTGGCAAATGGTCATTCCACCAAGGAAACGTCCTGGCCACTCTTGGATCCACGTGCAATGTGCTTTTTCCTCATGGAATTGGTGCGAATTCTGGAAGGCTCTTCCCAGGTCTTCTCACGAGAGTGGCCCTGGCTCCTCTCACTCTGAGCTATCCCTTTGGACATAGAGGAATCACACAATCCAACTGCAGTCATACTCGTCAAAGTATTGATTGAGCGTCGGCTTCTGACCAGACACCACGTCCGAGATAGAGAGAGAAAACTAACTGTTGCGCCAAACCCCACAAGATAAGTTTTACAAACAAGAGGGAAAAAAAGAAGAGACTGCCGTCAGAGAGGTCCCATGACTTACCCAGAGCCACACAGCTCACAGTGGCAAGACTAAGGCTTGAATCTAAATATGCAAGTGCTTTTTCAACTAACTACACTTTGCATCTTCTGTTGGAGGCAGAACAGACACACAAGATTCAGTCCTTGAAGAGACAAGCGATGAACGGTCACAGTTAAACGGGAAGTCCCCGGAGCGACATAGGAAGGCTGAATAAAGGCATCAAGAGCTTTTGCAATGAACTGGAGGGGGCAGAAGGTACAACAGGAGCCCGGCCTTACGGACGGGTTAGAGGGAGAAGCTGGGAGGACATTTCAGGGCATAGAATTAGCATGGGAGCCTGCCGCTTGCCCCTGTACACATCCGAAAGCCAGCCAGTTATGAAGGCAGGGACAAGACAGAGTGAACAGGGCTGCATTGTCTGAAGGAAGACCCTGTGACCACGAGAGACCGCAAGTTACCAGGACCTCCCCACTCCACCTGCCCCAGGCCCTCTGCAGAACCCGATCCCACGGGAAGAGTGAGCGGCACATTCCCCAGTCCTCTTGGTCTGTGGTTTGGCCCTGCTGGCTCAAGCTTCTTCATGCGCCACCTCCAGAGTATTTTACAAAGGCTCTATGGTTAAAGACAGAGATCCTGAAGAGGAGTTTTCTTTTTCCTTTTTTTCCCATCTAATTCAGGAAAAAGCCCTCTGACTTACAGGGCTGCCTCACAGGGAATTCTGGAATGTGCAAGAGAATAAAAAGTCCCGAAGTCATCAAAAGAAATCCATCCTGAGGCCTAGTTAGAATACTGAAACGTGTGGCCCGAGACCCTCCGGGGTGCAACTGGACTCTGAGTCTTTCAGGGGATCCGCTCCATTGTTTCTTTGGAGTCAAAAGGAATCGCATCCCCAGTGGGCATGAGCAAGGACAGCTCCCACCCTGAGGACACAGGGTCAGCGGGAGGCACTGCTGGGCCGCCCAGTCGCCCAGTCACACTGCCCCAACCCCTCAGGCCCATTGGCCCTGGGACCCAGCCCGATGCTCTGGTGACCTCTAAAATGGCAGGCACTCATAGCCCCTCACGGCTACTAACAGCGTCCTCTACTGACTTCACATTTAACATTTCTCACCATTCCCCAAAGGCAGAGACCTCGACATTCCTAGGACGGAGTATTCGACAGGAACCTACCTATGCCGCTGATGACTTTCTCCTGTAATGTTAGTGTGGGCTTGGGAAGGCTGTGGGGCAGGTTTGTGACTGTCTCAGTCTATGAAACACGTCAGAAAGTACCTCCCTTCAGCATCTCAGGAGCTGAACGCTCAGAGTGAAAGCTGTTTCTCTAATGTGTCTCATTAAAGAAGGAGAAAGGAAGGAGGACCGGAGAGCTCGTCAGGTACGGTCGACCCAGACCTTTCAGCCTGCTCTGAGGCTCCCTGAACAGCCAGGTGTGTGGAAGACCAAACAGCTGGATGTGGTCCAGATCTCTGACACCTCCAACCGGGCTTCTCCAGCCTCCCCTACAAATCAGAGAGACAGAACGGGCCTCCCTTCCCTGCTCGAATTTCCTTCCTTGGTTCTCCTTGGCCTCCCTCCCTCCCTCCTTTTCATTTTTCTTACTGTTTTTTTTTTTTTTTTTTTTTTTTTTTTTTGGTATGTGTGTGTGTTACTGAGGATTGAATCCAAGGGCATTCTGAGATGCACCCCCAGCCCTATTTTATTTTATTTATTTTTAACTTTTGAAACGAGGTCTTGCTAGCTAAGTTGCAGAGGGTCTTGCTAAGTTGTTGAGGCTGGCCTTGAACCTGCCATCCTCCGATCTCAGCCTCCCATGCGTGCACCACCATGCCAGGCTTGTCTTCTGCAATTCTTTACCAGTCCCTCCTCGCCTTGAATTCTATCAGATCAAGTTTACACCTCGGTGCTGATTTTTCCTGCTCCCTGTTCTCCACTGCCTGCCCTGTTCTAGGACAGGCCCGCCCTGAGGGTTCTGGAAGACAGTAATTCTCCACGCCCTTGGTGAAGGAGCACGTGCTGGCCGTGGGGAACAAACGGGACCTCCGTGTCCCCTGACGGGCCTGGCCGGGCTGCGTGGGACCTCTAGCTGTCCTCCTGGTGAAGGGACCCTGGGTGTGAGCACTGAGGCCAAATCGGGGCCCCGCTTGAACCCCAGGAAACTGTGACACAATGCAAGGCCTCCCTGCGTGTGTGGAAGTCTGATGGGACGTCAGGCCAAAGTCAGCCAGAGGCTTCTCCAACCCCTGAGAGCCCTTGCGGAGTTCAAGAGCCGCCTTGAAGCAACCGGAGAGGGATTCCTGTCAGAGAAAGGAGGAGGGCAGCAAAGAAAGTCTGAAGCTCATGTTTTCTTGGTGTGATTCTTTTCACCTCTGCCAAATTCCCGGAATTCTTAGGTCTTACAATTTTATGTGCTTTTCATTTCCGTTTGAACCCGAAACATCATTTGAATGTCTTTGGAAGTAATCTTAACCTATTGAAACACCCCTGGAAAACTGTGAAAAGAAATATTAGGGCTCGTGCATACACACCTGGAAGGTTTTAAGAGAACGTGACCCCCAGGTGTAAGTTCATGGTTGATGGTTGATGTGTTACAGATCCAAACAGGTATGTTTTTACTAACTGGGTATATCACCTGGAAATATTAATTTTATTAAGGGTGATTTCTTTTTCTTTGGTGTTGGGGATTGAATCCAGAGGCATTTACCTTCAAGTTATGACCCCAGCCCTGTTTATTTTGAAACAGGGTCTTGCTAAGTCGCTGAGGCTGGCCTTGAACCTGTGATCCTCCTCTCTCAACCTCCCAAGAACTGCACCACCACGCCTGGGAAGGGCGACATTTAAATGTTAAAAGAATGAAAATGAACCTACCATATGATCCAGCAATACCACTTCTGGGTATCTACCCAAAAGAATAGAAACCAAACTATCAGACCGACGCATGTATACCGCACAATTCACAACTGCCAAACTGTGGAACCAGCCAAGATGTCCATCAACAGATGAATGAATTACAAAACTATGGGATATGTACACAATGGAATTTTACTCAGCCATAAAGAACAAAATCATGTCATTTGCAGGGAAATGGATGGAACTGGAAAACATGATGTTAAGTGAGATTAGTCAGTCACAAAAAGTAAAAAATCGTATGCTCTCCCTAATATAAGCTAGGGAGAAAGTGGGTCATAAGAGGGACTCTAGACGAAGAAGGAGAAACCTTAGATGAGCAAGAAGTTGACTTAACTGAAGGTGATGGGGGAGGGGGGACACCCTAATGTACATGATGCACTTTCACAAACATATCAAAGTCAATCACTAAACTGAACTTGAGAAGGAGGGAGGGCGAGGGAGTAGGACCGGAATTGGGGAAGGGTTAAATGAGAAATATGTGCATGTATGCCTCTATCAGCTTGTCCCTCACAACGATGTATGATTACAATGCACCAGTAATTTAAAAAAATTTAATTCCACTGCCGTGATGCCATGATGCCTTCCGGAGAGAACGCAGGAGTGCCGAGGCTCTGACATTCGACAGTGTGACAGACCTTTTGGGGACAGGAGCCTGGGTGGCGCTGAGCCCTGGTTCAGCAGCTCTTCCCATTTTCCCAGACAATAACCGCACAGGCCTCTCCAATGCCCGTGTGGGGACAAGGTGCAGGGGCTGAGCCACTGTCGTCGCAGGTCCTCAGCTGGCCATCCTAGGGTTCGCCCTTCTCCGTTCCAGAAGGTTCTAAGGTGACGTAACTTCTAGATTCTGGGACTCTGTCTGATGCTTGTGTATCAAAGGCAGGGAGGAAGAGACGGGCTGAGCACCTGGGAGGCTGGGAGGAGCAGCTACTAGACAGCCCTTGGGGTTCTCGGGAAAAGCCACCCCATAGCCATTCAGTCTATCATGGGTGCACACACAGGCCCAGACCCGAGGGGAGGTTTTATGGGGGAACTTGGACATGGTGAGCCGCCATGACAGAGTCCCTAGGAATGTGCTGGATACTCTAGACACCAAGAGAACACGTGCCCATACCTTCGAGGCACCCACAGTAGAATCCCAGGCAGCGTTTCTAAAGTCCCAATGATTTCTGCTTAAAACATCTACATAGTAAGCTGGGCATGGTGGTGCATGCATGTAATCCTAGTACTTGGGAGGCTGAGACAGGAGGATCCGGGTTAGCAGCCAGCCTCAGCTACTTAGTGAGACCCTGTTTCAAAATAAAGAATAAAAAATAGGACTGAGGGTGTAGCTCGGAGGTAGAATGCTCCTGGGTTCAATCCCCAGTTCAGCAAAACAACAAAAAAATCTACACAGTAGATATTTCACACTCCTGAGATGCATTCTATTTATCTGCCGTAATGTTCATTGCTGGTTAACATTTGATAGTAAGTTAATCCATCGGCCAGCGCTGCTGGATGGTTTTCCTCCCCATTCAACAGACCCACGTTACTTGAGTCCTGTGGTGTTCCCTTTTGACCCCTCTGTGAGGCAACTCTTGTATTTCCTAGAGAATCCTAGTGAATGGAAACTCTCCATCTTCAAATCTTTTCTCAGAATGTTCCGTCTCCATGCCTGCCCCACCCCACCTTGGACATAACAGAGAAAATCCATCAGTTATTTTTGGGTTATCATACTCTGTGCAAAATTTGTTTTTCCAGCCTCAGGAGACTGTTGAATTCTTTTTTTTAATTTTCAGATAACTCAAAACTGGTTTGGATCTATTACATCAACCTTGGCCTGTATGAAGCCCAAGGAGAGAAGGTTTTCCCTTGTTTGGAACAAAAAGAGAAGACTATCCGCTTTCCCTCTGCCTCTTTTTTTTTTTCCATCTTTATTAAGACGGTATTTTTTTTTTTTCCTTTTAGCTGGATGATGTATACTCGTAACATTCCAAGAAAAAAGTGTCAGTGATATGCAAGTCATAATCAAATCAAATCAAAAGAAATGCAATTATAGGGACAGGGAACTGTATCATTTTTAGTATGAAATGCCCAGAGGGAAAGATAATTTTAGAAATTACCAGCACCACATAAATGAGATGAGAATATAAGGAAAGATTTGTTATTTTAAAAATTAGCTTTATTTTTAATCTTTCTGGCTCATGGACTTTTAGCCTGATCTTTAAAGGCCCCAGATAGGGAAAAAAAAAATCACAATGACACAATGCCATATTATGAAGAAGTAACAGAGCTTCCTGGCCTCTGCCCTGTTGCCTGGTGGGACCAAAAATAGTTGCTAAATTAAAAGAGTGAATATATGTTGAGGATGAAGCAATAACCTTCTCCTTCCCAATGTTAAAGCAGAGAGTATTATAACTTTCCCATTGTTACAGCAAAGAGTATTATAACTAAGAATAAATACTTTTGGGTGTGGTGGTACACACCTATAATCTCAATACTTGGGGAGGCTGAGACAGGAGGATTGCAGGTTTGAGGCCAGCCTCAGCAACTTAGTGAGACCCTCAGTAACTTATGAAGACTGTGTTTCAAACAAACAAACAAAAAAATAACTCAGAAAACAAATACACGGCACATATAGTTACTGATAAGGTGCTTCCATGTCTATCAACCAGTGTGATCCTCACAGTAACCCAAAGTTAGATTATTACTGTCATCATGCCCATTTTACAAGTGACCTAGAACGCGTAACTTTCCCAAGAACATACTGTTAATAGCAAAACCAAGACTCGAACCTGGAATTCTGATAGGAAACTTCTTGCCCGTCCCCCATGCCCCCTGGCGTCCCTAAACCTAGCCATGATTCCCAGTTGAATGGGTTTGCACAGAGCCAAGATGCCATGGTCTTGAAGAAAGTGTGTCCTGCTTACTTATAATATCGATCTCTTTGATAAAGCTTAAGTTAGGAGAACAAAAGCAAGCTCATTTACATTATCAGCCCTGCAGATGTGATCCTGCCGTTCCCCACCCAGGCGAAAAGAAGTGGGAATTATTTATATTATTTGCAGTCCAAAATAATTAAGAGAGTCCAAAAACAATGCAGTAACTCAGCCCTCCGCTAAAAGCCTTTTCTTGACGGGATCTCCAATTTTCCTTTTAGGCATAAGAAATCAGAGTTCTGGTCATCTGATCATGGCCTGGTGACGGGGGTGGGGTGTCTACTGACCCCAACTTCTGGCTCTTCATCTGCTTTTTGTTTAGACTCCGGGACAACGCTTAACTACATGACCCTCTGCAGAAAGGCTTCCCCTGACATAAGAGTTTAGATTTAGGGAGAGAAGTGTCTTTTTTTTTTTTTTTGTACAGATGCAACTGTTCCCCATTTTGCTTGGGGGAAAAGTCTGAAAGCAGAAGAAACAGAGATCTGGTAGAAAGATTGGTACGTACGACTCTCCCCCTCAATAACGCGCCTTAAGGGTGGACTCACAGAAAGCGCTCTACTCTCACCTTCTAGAAATGGTTGCGGATTAAAAAAAGAAAACAATGAAATGGAAGAAAAGAAAAGAAATCGTAGTAGGCCCAGCAAGGCCCAAAGAAAAATAGCGGGAAAAAAATCACTTTCAGCCCATCAGGTATTGCAATGATTTTTCCTCTTGCTGCAATGTATATCTAGTTTTTTTGTGGTTTCTTTACTCCTATTAGTTTGCCTCGCTTTCCCTTGGCCTCTCTCTCTCTCTCTTACTCTCTCCTTCCTCCCTTCCTTATTTTTTTGTGGTCCTACGTATTGAACCCAGAAGTGTTCTACCTCTAACCTATACCCCAGCCCTTTTTTTTGTTTTGAAACAGGGTCTCACTAAGTGGCTGAGGCTAGCCTGGAACCTACAATCTTCCTGTCTCAGCCTTCCAAGTACTGGGATTACAGGTGTGCACCCCCATGCTTGGTCTCTTAGCATATTCTTTCACCCCCCTCATTCTTTTCTCGAGTTGCTTTCCTCCTGCCCCACGAAATCATTGCCATTCAGCCTTCTCTGTGCCCCAGAAGCCCGCCACAAACTCTAGAACGAGACTCCTTCTGCTCTGCCTGGGAGTGAGCTGTTTAGTCTGCTACACCAGCAGTCTCCATCTAGGGCTCAAGCAGCAGATTTAAAAATGAGTCCCTAAAAGAGGCTGAAGCTCAGCTGACACATTTTTGGAGAGCCTCCGGCAGTAAAATTTCTCAGGATGTTGGACAGCAACTTAAAATTGAATGCTTACAAGAGTTATCCACGTTGGGTGTGGGGAGGGATACTGGGGAAAATCCTACCATATTTTTAGACCGAGAGGTGACACTCCTCCAAGATTACTAAGCCCGTCTCCACCGAGAGGGCAAGCGAGCCTCTTTTCATTCTGACTCCACTGAAACTCAACAAATGATTTCTGAACTCATCTTGGTTTCCTCTTCTGTCATGCCACCGGGGGCATTCCCTGCTTCTCTGTGCTTTTTCTATAAATTAGCCGTGCAAAGTAGTCAAATTAATCTATTCAGATTTCCCCTCAAAGGTCCCTTCTCCACACTGACAGTGACCGCATGGCCCTAAACTACGTGACCCCCCGGGCCCCTCCACCTCCCAACACCTCTGTTCACTCCACAGCATTTATTCGGCACCAGTTGCAGAAGTAGCACGACCTAAACCCTGGGCTGGATTCAAGAGAAAAACACAACTGCCTCTCTCCCCCTGGTGGGAGACAAAGGTGTGCAGACTCCGGCGGGAGCAAGACAGGAAGGAATGTCCCTGTGCAGGTGGGGTCCAGACAAGGCCCTTCAGGGTTCAGAGAAGGGCCTGACCATTCAAGCATAGGGCAGGCACGGAGGGGCCGGGGGTGGGGGCAGGGGGCATACATGTGCAGGGAATTCAAATGGCCTGGCCTGACTTGGTGGGTATCAAAGCAAAATCTCCTGGAAAAGATCACTGAAGGGAAAGTTGGAGCTTATTACATTTCTGTCGGCCCAACCCAATTTCTCAGAGTTCCCAGTCATGTGGATACACGCTAATTTCCTTGGCAGCCCAAGATAAAGCTCTTAATGTGATTTGAGTCCCTTAGAGATTAGCACTATTATAAATATAAATGTTCAAACACAAGCAAGTTGAAACCAAATGCCCCCCAAACACTGGCTTTCTGTTCGATGAAGGTTTTCAAGTGCGCACCCAGCCCTGGATAAATGAGCTAGAAAACAGAGTTAAATGGGCCCACAGGCTAATTCTCCAGGCTGGGCTCCTCCGCAGGAAGGAGCAAACGGGGTCGTTAGCTTATGTACACAATCTACAGCGGTTGGCAGGACAGCTTTGGAAGACAATCAGAGAAATACTAATTCAGAACTTCAAGCGGGGGGCTTGGGTAGGGGACTCGGGGACCCTGATCAAAACAGCTAGGCTTTACTCAACAGCCAACCTGCAAAACATCCCCTCCTGTTCTTACGGCATTGTGCTGCTTACAAGAGATTCACTAACAAATTGTTATAAATAGACATCAAGGAGTTTGTTTATCTCACCAAGAGAAAACAGTATGTGCAAGTGCTTTAGAAACGTGCACCCCGTGCATCTGACACAGAACCAGCGCAAGCCCTGAACCTGCAGAACAGAGGCTGCCCCTCCCGAGGCTGTTTTGATGTGGTCACCCACCCGGCTCAGCTGAGCCTTCACCTGGAAACACCTTGTTTGCCCAATTCTAGGTATTTGAATTTTTAAAAACACATCTTTAAGATAATCCTAAAATGAAAGCTTTATTAATTTGTAAAAACAAAAACAAAAACAAAAAAAACCTTCCTCAAAGTTCATCCACAATGCCTGAGATTTGCTGGACCATTCCTAAGTTCAGTGAGGAAAAAAAAAAGACATTGCAAATGACCCAATCTAATCTTGGTTTTTCTAACATTTGTGTCCAACACTAAGCAGCTCATGTGTCTACAGAGCCCTGCTCCTAAATGATCTACTTCTCAGAAATAAAAATTTCAAGTATTTCCAGGAGGTAAAATAGAATAAATCAGGTGCCCGATCTCAGCGCCTACCAGAGGCCCCTGCCTTCCTGTAAGATGTGGTTACTTGGGTTTGGTGAATAACAGGATGGTGTGCTGGTCAAGTGATGACCCTTCACCGTTTCTTTTAGTACAAGGGGCACCTAACTGCAGCTCTGATTTCAGATGACATCCAGGTCCCTGAATATCCACTGCCTGCTGCTCTTTCTCCTCTGAGAAACTCTTGTACTTGACCTCTGACCCTGCACCTCCATCTTCCCCCATATCAGGAGTGCTGAGTTCACTGCCAGGAGACGGAGTGATGGAGGGGAGAGAGGCCGGAACTTAGAACCAGACAGATTTGAGCTTGAACCTGGGCTCTGTGAACGACTGACTGTGTCAATATGGTATGGATGAGAGATCTGTTCTTTCCTTCTCTGGGATGTTACATCTAAGGCACCCTAGAGGAGTTCTTTAATCCCTTTTTATTTTTTTTATTTTGAAACAGGGTCTCACTAAATTACTGAAGGTCTCAGTAAGTTTCCAAGGCTAGCCTCAAACCTATGATCATCTTATCTCAGCCTCCAGAGTACTAGGATGACAGGCATGTACCACCAGGCCCTGCAAGCTTCAACTTCTTAATTCATGGAACAGAAAACAAAAGGCTCCAGCTGTAGAGTTGTCACGGGGATGAAGAGACTTCTGAGTGGCGCCTGGCAGAGGGGCTGGCAGTCAGTAAAAGTGGCTCCCTTCCCCTCCTCCCTGGTTTTCCCACTGAATGGTCAGAGATTCCCGTCTCTCTTCTTTATTTACAATGAGATCCTAGGGAATGCAAACATGAAGAGAGTGATAGGAAACTTTGGGAGCTGGTGAAGCTCTTTTGGCCAGTTCGTAGTTTTATTTAAGTTTAGATTGTATGATCATTAGTCAAGGTAAGTTCTTTAAAACAATTCAAACGAGACTGGATACCTGTGTGAGCTCAGCTACAAGCCTGGAAGAGGAGTTCTGGAAACAGGAGAAGGGATTTCTTGCAGATCTCAGGGAGGAAGGCCAGCCAGATGTTGGGCCTCATCTGAAAAGGATGTCTAATTCATCAGAAAGAACAGTGGGCCTTGGACTAAGCCACAGAGGTCCCTGGTATGCTCCCCACAGAGCTGCCTGCACCAAAAGGCCAGTGGCAGGTCAGGAGGGGTTGGTGGCAGCTGAAATAGTTACTGGGAAAAGAACTTTTCATTGGACAAGAACATTTAAAGGGGAAGACTGAATGTGGATGCTGGAGCTGCTCATGAACTCTTTTTTTTTTTTTTTTTTTTTTTTTTGCAGCACTGGAGATTGAACCCAGAGGCATTCTACCGCTGAGCTACACCCCCAGCCCTATTTTTTATTCTTTATTTTGAAACAGGGCCTCACTAAGTTGCGGAGGGCCTCACTAAGTAGTTGAGGCTGGCCATGAACCTGGGATCCTCCTGTCTCAGCCTCCCAGGTCCTGGGATTACAAGCATGTGCCATCACACCCGGCTTGCTCATGAACTCTTAAGGGCAGATGAATAATTTGAATCACTTACTCATCACATACATGTACCTTTCAACCAACGCAGGAACGTTCTATCAACCAGGGGTGGGTGCTTTAGGGACAAAGATAAAGGCACCACTGTCCTACACAGAAGGGTGGGTCAATAGGAACTGCCACTCTCCCCCCATGGAGGAGAGCCCTCCCTTAACCTCAGCCTTTAACCTCAGCATGGAGCCCTTAGGTGGACAGCTCCAAATCTCTTACGAGCCTCAAATCCCAGTTTATGACCAGACTTACATGCACTTGCTTGAGTCCCTCAAACTCAGCACACCCCAAAGAGCGCTCACTGAGCTCTCAAAAAATCTGCCTCTCAGAGTCCAACCGGCCCATGGCAGAGCTTGGAAACCGGGCTTGATTCCCAACTCTTCCATTTTCTTCCCTCCCAAACCCCATCGCTGACATCTGAACCGCAGAGGGACGTCCCCTCTTTCCAGTCCCACTGACACCAGCTCCAGGCACCTGGGGCCTCGCTCGCCCAGGCAATGGCAGCAGGCTCTAAGTGATCGCCCTCATTCTGCCCGGTTCAGAATCCCTCCCCGCCTTTGCTCCCGGGGACGCCCTTGGAGCACGGCACGAGCAAGCATGTCTGTCTTTCTTCTTCAAACACCCGGGCAGCTCCACTAACAAATCCATGACCTTGCCCAGGCCTCCGGCCTCACAGTCTTCTCACACCCACCAGGTGCTTCCAGGCTGTCACAGTGAGATCTCAAATGTCCCCTAAAGGGCTCATTTATGAATAGTCAGGGCTGATATAATTGAGTCACAGGGGTTGTAATTCCAGAAGTGGAGAAATTCGTTATAATGAATTTTCCTGGGTGGTACCTGGTAGGCTGGTAGAGTGTGAGAGGGTGGTGAGGAGGTGGTCTCCGAGGGTGTGGCCTTGGAGATTTTATATATATATATATATATATATATATATATATATATATATGTATGTATATATAGTCCCCTCCCCCGAGGCTCACTCTTTTGCCTCCAGCCTCCATGATGTGAGGAGCGCAGCCCATGTGCTCTCCTTTTCTCTGCTTCCTGCGGCCATACCGGCCTCACATGCACTGGAACCCAAAACAGTAAGAAAGCAAATCTTCTTTCCTTTAACTTACACGGTCAGTCTTTTAGACTGATAGCCCCAAGAATGCTGACAGATACACTGATTTTTAAGAACTCTTGTCCAATAGAAGGCTCCTTTCCCAGGGACTGTTTCAGCTGCCTGTCCCTTCCATGCCTGCCATTGGTCTTTTGCAACAGGCAGCTCTGTGTGGAGCATCCCCGGGGCTCCTCATGGCTTAGCATGACTGAACCTTTACAGGACTACTAGAAGCATCCGGGAAGCCTCATAGCTTGGGGGTGACTTCCTCCTGGGATGCCATTCTACTTTTTGTACATCTCCCAGTTCAAATCCTCTACGAAGAGTCGGGCGTGATGGCACATTCTTGTAATCCCAGCATTTGGAAGGCTGAGACCGGAGGATCCGGGTTCGAGGCCAGCCTCAGCTACCTAGTGAGGCACTCCGCAATTTAGTGAGAGCTTGCTTCAAAATAAAGAATAAAAAATCGGGCTGGGGATATAGCTTGGAGGTAGAATGCCCCTGGGCTCAATCCCCAGTACTGCATACACACACAAAAAAACTCTACGTAGCCCTTCTTGTCCAAACCTCTACCCCCTACCAGGCCCTTTTCTATTCCTCCCACCCTGGCTGACTGTGGGCTACCTGCATCGCTCCTCCTCCAGCATAGGGCCTGCCTGCATTTTACACATCTCTGTTTGTCCAGGTTCTAACTGTGCCTGCCACCTAGGAAGAGCCGTGTGTTTGCAGAATGAATGAATACATGAATCAGAGGTAAAGCTATTTAAACAGCTGCATAAAGACTGTGTTATGCTCAAGGAATATAGACACATCATGCATTTAAAGAGAATCTCAGGGCTGTCTGGAAGCGAGGATGGCAATATACGATGGTGAGGAGTCTGGAATGTTGATCTGGGTCCCCTATCCCACCACCTCATAGCTTTCCCTGGGCCAAGATATCTAATGTCTCTGCTGCTCAGTTTATTCTTCTATAAAAATGAGAGGAGGATGCAGCACAGGCAGCGGAGGCTTGGGGGAGAATTATGTGAGCTGACGCATGCCGGTGTTCCGTGGAAATTGGCACCTATGGAGCAGGCAGCAAGAGGTAGCACCCTCCTCCTGCAGTCAACAGAACCACACTGAACAGTCTCTGTGAAGGGTGTTGGGCTGGGAAATAGCATAATGTTCTCAAGGGATGGACAGGCAACCCGAAGAAGCAACTCTTCTCATTTGCAGAGTTGAGAAGCCCGGCGGCAGGCCTGAACTGACAGCTGGGTCCCGAGGCGGTGGCATGGGATGGAGAGGCAGGTGCCGAATAGGAGTGCTCTGGCCGGGGTAAGCCTGCTGGAAAAGAGGGTCTCAAGGGGTCAAGATGCTGGGGTGCAGGGGAGGCAGTGGTTAAGACGCCTCTGCTGCCCCCTGTTGGCGTGGAGGAGAGAGCAGGACAGAGACAGAGGGATGGGCATGCAGGCAAGGAAGAGGCTGACGAGGGAACAAGGGATGTGCCATGGGGAGCAGGTGGCAGAGGTGGGGAGGAGAGAAGAAGGGGTGTGTGGCCAGATGCTGGGCTCTGTGCCAACAGCGACCCCTGCAGGCCTTGCCCTGAGCTCAGGGTCACCTGAGCTTGATCTTCCTGTTTATTCCCTAGAATGCTGGTCACTTGTCATGTTTTCTCCTTTCTGGGGCCCCCACCTGTGCTCTCTCCACAGTCAGAGGTACCTCCTCCATCTCCCAGGACCTCCGCTGGGGCCAGTGTGGACTGCCACCATGGTGATCAAAGTGAAGTGCATTTGACTTCCTGGGACTCTTGTTCTTTTTTTCTTGCTTTCTCAAGGCTTGTTGCTATCCACAAGGCTTGTTGAGCCATGGGCCTGAGGAGGCAGCCGGTCGGGGGCGGGGGAGGAGGAGTGGAGGAGCACGAGCTGGCACCAAGTCCTACCCAGCCAGCGAGCAGACCACAGTGGCAGCAGATCGTCCCTTTGGGGGGGAAACTGCAAATATTCTTCCCATTCATATCAGACGGGCGCTATCTACTTATAAAATGCTACTAGGCTTCGGGACTTAGACTGATTGACATTTTGGGTCAGGACCTTCTATTATTGTAAGTCCAATCCAAACACCCAGCGCCATAGCTCCTCTCTCCCTCTGTGTTAGGGCACGGGGAGGGCTATCCAGTTGTCTCCAGACCTTGCCAAAGAGTCCCCAGGAGGTAAAATCACCCCAACTGAGAACCGCCGCTTGGATTACCGTTAGTCCTACCCAAATGCCCATGGCATCTCACTCTAGTGGGGGTACTGACATCCACCTTCCCATCGCTTGCTATTCACATTCACAGAAACAGACGCTTCATTCAGAAGTCCAGGAATCTCTTGCCCAAGTCCAGACTTGGGGGCTGTCCCTTGCTCTGCTCGGTAACTGCAGTCCAGTGGACTTCCATAATTGCCAAGGGGGTTCCACCCCCGGAACCTTGACTCCCCAGTTTCCCAGACAATCAGAGATTTGGGTAGATATGCTAACCAAGATGGCAGTGCCCATAAACCTCATGAAATTTGCTCTCTCTCTCTCTTTTTTTTTTTTTTTTTTTGTGGTACTGGGGATTGAACCCAGGGGCATTCTTCCTCTGAGCTACACCCCCAGCTCTATTTTTTATTCTTTATTTTGAAACAGGGTCTCACTAAGTTGCAAAGGGCCTCACTAAGTAGCTGAGGCTGGCCACAAACCCGGATCCTCCTCCAGTCTCAGCCTCCCAAGTACTGGGATTACAAGCGAGCGCCACTACCCGGCTCATAGAAACCCTTTGCCTGAGGCTGGCTCACAAAACCACACCAGAGGCGATTGAAAAACCGTCCCCTAGAGGGGCACCTATGCCTCGCTCTGTGGCAGTGTTTTCAGTGAAGATTAGCATTCGCTGTTTTCAGCTTCAATCTTCAAACTCCAGCTGGCTTTTATCTTCTCTCACTTATTCTAATTGTAACAGCGCACCGTGGAAAGGTCACACCTGTGTTTATACACCGTATGCCATCAAAATACCATGGAGGGAACACTCTGTGGTCCCCGTCAGAAGTTTGAAAGAGATGAGCTGAGAGAGGGAGGCCTTTCTCTGAACTCGGGCCTTTTGGCCCTTCCCGGAGACTAGCAGAGGCCGAAGGACTCCGCTGCCGTCGACCACAGGAGTTAACTTCTAGGCCAAGCGCAGTGTTTGTTGACAGAGAAACAAATACAGCTCAGCACCTGTCCGGTTTCAGGGTGACTAGGGAGTTTCCAGTCTGGATATGAGAAAACTTTTACACTGTACCCAAACATTCTTTTTCTTTTCTTCTTCTTCTTCTTTTTTTTTTTTTCCTTTTTCTTATTCTTAAGCCAAAATTAGAACAAAAACAAACATATACAGGGCACTGACGTAGCAGGAAGAAGAAACTCAAAAGTCAAAGACATTTCATAAGAAGAGCTCCGTCTAGGTTTCGACCCACCTGGCCTGCGACCTTGGATAGCTCTGATGGGGACAGTCAGTCTCGCAGGGGCCTGAGGCTAACCTGTCCTTAGGGGAATCCCCCGGAGGCAGGTGTCCCAAGCTGGAGGAGGGGACTTGGATGATGTTGGAGAAGTAAGGAAGTATTGGGGGATCGGCAAAGACGGTATTTTTTTTTTCTTGTCTAACCTAGTGATACCCGGAGGTACATTTAATGAGTAACTGCCAAGAGCAGTTCCACAGCGGAGGCACTGAGTCCTCTTTCTCCTGCTGCCAATGCAGAAACAACCTGATACTGTTTACCTGGCCGCCAAGTGACCTAACCCAGGCAGAGGCTTTGCTAATGAGCTCGGTCCTTCCGAGCAGGGCTTAGGGCTGGCTGTCACACGCACGCGTGCATTCCAGCCGTCGGGTCGCACTGGGCCCTCAGAGACCCCCAGGCAGCCAGCCAGCCTCGGAGCAGTGAGACCTAGCTTTCTCGGGGGACCTGCTGGGTTGCGCTGGCCTGTTTACCTGCGTATCCCCCGGATCCAGCCCATGACTGTGCCCAAGTCCCAGGCCCGCGTTCATCTTCAGTAATGCATCTCCTGGAACCGTGAGAAGCGAGCTTTTTCCTTTAAAATAACCTTGCGCGGAACTGACCCGAAAACAGCATCCAGTAGGCTGAGCAGTTCTGGCGCTGAGCATGTGTATTCACACACGGAACGTCAATAGAAACTTCTAGAGCTGCCCGTCTGCCCACCCATTTAGGCAGCAGTGAGTCACTAATTCACGTGGGAAGTATCCATTTATAGAAGACACTAGGTAAGTAAGTTAATTATCGAAACCCATGTGAGTATAGATTTATGTTCAGGCTGTCTACTTAGAAGAAAGAAAAATCTATATATTGGGCTGTTTTCTCCCAAGCAGCGCGGTTTGGTTATCTCCCCCCACTCTCTCCAGTCTGAGCTCTGAAGAGAGCCCGGAGTCTGCTGAAGTACTCGAGGCGCAGCCAGAGGTCGGGCCGGGCGCGCGATTGTTGTCCAGATCACAAAATCACAACCGAAAGAGAACTATTCTTAAAGACTCGTGTACCATAAAAGGGGAATTTCCAGAAGCCTCTGAGATTAGCAATTCACCCTTCCATTCCCTTCCTCTCTAGTTTCAAGATGAGAAGATGACAAAAAAGACTGACCTGTCAGAAAAATAAAATTAAATTAAAAAAAAAAAAAAAAAAAACTCCCTACACAGGCGTGCAAAGGGACCCAGAGCACCCTGTGGGAATTTCCTCGCCTGCTTTTCTGATTTGCCTTGAAGACGGGAAAGAGAAAGGAAAAAAAAAGGGTACTTTGCCCTCATTTGTTGGCCCCATCGTTACTAACTCTGTTTTCTTCCTTTAGAATGAACATCACTGCACACCAAGTACATGTTTTAGTTTTCCTGTAGCGGCAAAAATAGGTTTTCCAAAGTCAAAGTTCCAAAAAATGCATTTATTTATTTATTTTTTTAAAGAAGCAGAGATAGCTGGGAATTGTCTCAAAACTAGTATAAGTATGGATGTTTCACCTTTTCACTTTCCATTTTTATATATGCATTGAAGGCCCATATGCACTGGCTAATTTCCACAGAATGTTCCAGAGACAGAGGAAGCACTCTAGCTCAGCGGGGGAGTGGACATTTATGGGACATTTGCTTTTTTGCAGGCTGGGATATTAGGTAGTATGTGTGTGCGTGGGGGGGGGGGGTATGTGGAGTTGTGTTAAGGAGATAGAAGTCAAAATCCAACTGAATAGGGGGTGGGGGGATAACCCCAGTGAAAAATAACATAAAGAGACCCAAAACACCTACAAAACCAGATGCATGTAGGGAACTAGCTGTAGCGTCTATGAGCGCGGCTGAATCTGCTCACCTTGCAAAGATTCCCCGTACCGTGGGGACTGCCCACAGATACACATTTCTTACTTTCTGCTGGCTAACCCTCAGGTTTCCAAACCTCCTTCAGTGGGGTCATTTCCATCGCGTCCCCTTTTTATATTTTCCAGACTCAACCCACTTCGTTATCTTAAACTTTGCCACTGAAGTATCACGCACATACAGCTACATGGGCACAACTTGGGCGTGCGGTTTGAGGAACAATGGACAAATGCACCCACCCCTGGGACCCAGTCCCCAGTCCCCAGTCCCCTATCGAGGTGTGGAGGGTTTCCAGCCTCCCAGAAAAATCCCCCCAGCCACTCTGTTCTAAAATTATATGCATCTGAAGTTTTTTTTTTTTGTTTTGTTTTGTTTTGTTTTTGTGGTACTGGAAATTGAACCCAGGGGCATTCTACCTCCGAGCTACACCCCCAACCCTGTTTTTTATTCTTTATTTTGAAACAGGGTCTCACTAAGTTGTGGAGAGCCTCACTAAGTAGTTGAGGCTAGCCTTGAGCCCAGATCCTCCGGTCTCAGCCTCCCAAGTACTGGGATTACAAGTGTGTGCCACCATGCCCGGAGATCTAAAGGTTTTTGAGTAGAGATTATCAAAGTCAAATGTGTGGAGGAAAAAGCCTAATCGTTAATCATCTACAAACATAGGTAGTAAGAGACCAAAAAGATGGGGCATGATCCTCTACTGTCAGTCTGCAGGGACAGGTCCTTGCATAAAACACCAAGGAGCCTTTTCAGGACAGGAACTCAAGCCACTTGCAGTAGCCCTGTTGGTCCTTGACCACCTAAGTGAGATCGAGCTTTCTCTTTTGTCTGTTCGGAGGAGCTTGCATGTTCAAAAAGAGGGAAGTTGGGCCAGGCATGGTAGTGCACACCTATAATCTCAGTACTTTGGGAGGCTGAGACAGGACGATCAGGTTTGAGACGAGCCTCAGCAACCTAGCTAAACCCTGTTTCAAAACAAAAACAACTTTAAGCCAGTCGTGGGGGCGGTGGCGCACGCTTGTAATCCCAGGACTTGGGAGGATCCGGGTTCACAGTCAGCCTCAGCTACTTAGTGAGGCTCTCCACAACTTAGTGAGACCCTGTTTTGAAAATAAAGACTAAAAAAAATAGGGCTGGGGATGTAGCTCGGTGGTAGAATGCCCCTGAGTTCAAGCCTGAGTACAAAAAAAAAAAAAAAAAAAAAAAAAATTTAAAAAGGGCTGGAGGTGTAGCTTAGAGGTAGATTGCCCCTGGGTTCACTCTCTAGTACCACCAAAAAAAAAAAAAAAAAAAGAAAGAAAGAAAAAAGCTGGGCATGGTGGTGGCATAGGCCTGCAATTTCAGTACTTGGGAGGCTGAGACAGGCGGATCACTGATCACTGGTTTGAGGACAGCCTCAGCAATTTGTGAGATTCTCAACAATTTAGCGAGACTGTTTACAAACAAAAAAGTTAAAAAAAACAAAACAAAACAGGGCTGGGGGTGTAGCTCAGAGGTAGATAAAGTGCCCCTGATTTCAATCTCCAGTACCAAAATAATAATAGTAATAATAATAATAATAATAATAATAATGAAGTTGAGGCCAAATAACCACATCTTCCACATGCTCCCAGACTAGGTGGGTTCGGCCACAGCTCAGAGTCTGCTTCCAAAATTCTGTTGCAACACCAAAAGGGGAGCTCACATGACCAGGCAAATTAGGAATTTTCTTTGCATTTCCTGTTTCCCAGATTTCAGAGGAGCCCCTCAGGGGATGTCTGGCCAGGAGAGCTCGCTCCTCAGGATGAGGGAAAGTGGATGTTTTCGGGGCCCCTCCCACATGCAGTCAGTCCCCAGTGTCTCAACTTCAGCATGATGCTGCCCTGGTGGTCTGTCGAGGGGGGGGAGGGCAACGCTGGGAGGGAATCCCGCCATGCACACTTTCTTGGGGTTGGGGACAGGGGCAGCCCTGCTCCAGTGGACCCCAATTCTCACTGTGGCTCCTGTCAGAACCAAAACTCTCGTAGAGGGACCAGGGCTGGGTGATTTGATGGATTGGGAGCCAGGCACCTCTAGACTTCTGGACGTTTGTTTCCCATGAAAGGTTGAGATTCACAGACAACTGAATTGTGTGTCTTCGAAGCAAAAACAAAATGAAAAATGTTCCCAAATAGCATGCAGGAAGTAGTTTTGTTTTTTTTTTTTTTAAGATCACTTTTCCAAGATGGCGCCCCAAGGCTATCCTTTCTTAAGTCTCCCAGCAATCAAAACATTGTGGTTGAAAAGTTTACAACTCTCAACCCTTGAAAAGGTCACCTTCCTACCTCACACCCTCTGAGTTAAGAGCATAACGGATATTTTGAGTCACACACATTGTGCTTTTATTCATTTGCATTTGGTGAAATCCCTCCCTTGGACCAATTTAGTAAGAAAAAAAAATTTTAGACTCCGCATCAAATGAAGCTGTCGCCTCTGTCATCTGTGCGTTCCTTCTGTTTAGATGGCCCTTCCACCTATTTGGGGATGCGATTCTTTCTCCTTTGCGGTGAACTAAGACCTTGGAGGCTCAAGTCTGAATCTTTGTCCTCCAAGATGCTGCAGGGAAACTCTCTCCCTGGGGCTGTCCCTGACTGTTCTCCTGTTAACCGACATAATTCTCCATATTTCGGGCTCAGCGAGTTTGGTCTCTACCATTAGAATGTGTTATTAAAGGTCCTCCCAGAGAATTTTCGTGCCCATTACAAAGTGAGGTTGTGGGGAAAAGACTAGTTAGATTGCAAGTTGGTCCCAAGCGCCCAGTCCTGCACTGCAGGGGTTCCCAGTGGTGCAAATGAACTTCAAATAGACAACACAACAAAGGGCCCGGGGTTTGGGCCCTCTCTTTACACCTGAGACAGAGAGCACACCAGCTGTCCCAGGAGGCCTGAGCGTTTAGCGCTGGCTTTCCGAAACATATTTCTTTCTCTATGAGTAATTTAAAAGTGACTCATCCTGAGTTTCACCGGCAGGTACATGTGACCCGCAGCGCTGTTGAGAGTCTGTCTAGATGTGTAAACCGGAGCAGTTCTTAGAACACAGATCCCCCTCCCACGTGCTGTTTATCTCCCTTCACTTCAAAGGAGGGAACAATGACAGAGATGAGCTGTTCAGGGGCTGCCCGTTCTGCACGCCGACTGCAGGGACCCGAGAGGGGACAAAGGACCTCATCCAATGGCAGAAAATGAGAGAGACGGGCAAAGGGTGTAATACACAGATTGTAGCGTTAGCAGGCCAAGGGATGCACCGAGAAAACCCCTCAAAAATCCAATGAGATGGACCAAAAAAAAAACCAAAAAACCCACTGTAAGTTCCACCTCTTTCAGAACTAGTAGAAATTCAGATCTAAGGCAGAGATAACACCCAAACCCATACCACCACCAATCCACCAATGTTTCTATTATTATTATTATTTTGGTGACACTGGAGATTGAACACAGGGGCTTTCTTCCTCTGAGCTATACCCCCTACCCTATTTAATTTTTTTTTTTCTTTTGAAACAGAGTCTTGCTAAGTTGCTAAGTCTGGCCTCGAACCTGCAATCCTCCTGTCTCAGCCTCCCAAACACTGGGATTATAGGTGTGCACCACAATGTCCAGTGTTTCCTCTTTTTTTTTTTTTTTTTTTTGCAGTACTAGGAATTGAACTCAGGAGCATTCTACCTCCGAGCTACACCTCCAGCCCTATTTTTTATTCTTTATTTTTGAAACCGAGTCTCACTAAGTTGCGGAGTGCCTCACTAGGTAGCTGAGGCTGGCCGCGAACCCGGATCCTCCGGTCTCAGCCTCCCGAATGCTGGGATTACAAGCATGCACCACCACGCCCGGCTGTGTTTCCTCATTTTTAAATCAGAAACTGTTCCCAGGATCTGCTGTGGTTTGACTGAGTAGGTCAGGTATTTCTGATTTTCTTGTGTGTGTGCATGTGTGTGTGGTACTAGGGATTGAACCCAGGGGCATTCTGAACTACACCCCCAGCCCTATTTTTTATTCTTTATTTTGAAACAGGGTCTCACTAAGTTGCAGAGGGCCTCACTAAGTAGCTGAGGCTGGCTGTGAACCTGCGATCCTCCTGTCTCAGCCTCCCAGGTACTAGGATTACAAGTGCACACCACCACGTCCAGCTATTTTAGAATTTTTTATTCTCTTCACTTGTCGCTCTTCCTTGGCCAATAGAGACCGGTGTCCGGCCCCGCCTGGGGACCCTGCTGTTGCAGGAAAGGCATGCAGGGACACAGCTGTCAACCACCCTAGAGTGTTTCCTACCTCTTTCTCACTTCCTATTTTCTATGAAGCCAGATTGAACCTCATTTGCCTGCTCTGCGGACTCCATCACAACCTGGGCTCTCTCGTTGTATTTTCTAGCACTGTGTTAATTGTGCAAAGTGTCCTTAGCTACGGCCAAGGCGGCGTCTTCGTTCCCTCCCCAATGAGCCCTCAGAGCCTTCTCCTGTTCCCTCCGAACTCTGCCCCTCTTCTTCACCATCCTCCACATCTTCATCTTTCGGGAACCCTCTTCCCTTCATCACCCAAATTTTACCCCATTCCTCGCCAGGTGGGGCTCCATCATTCAATCCTGATCTCATCGTTCAATCTGCTTTTCACGTCGACTTTGCCTAAATGTCACCAATACTTCACTGTACCTGGTCTCCAGTTTAGTTTTTTTTTTTGAGGTACTGGGGATGGAACCTGGGGGTATTCTACCTCTGAGCTACAGCCCCAGCCCTATTTTTTATTCTTTATTTTGAAACAGGGCCTCACTAAGCAGTTGAGGCTGGCCTCGAACTTGGATCCTCCAGTTTCAGCCTCCCAAATGCTGGGATTACAAGCATGCGCCACCACGCCTGGCTCTCAAGTTTAGTTTTGCTAGTTGATACATGAGAGTTGTGTCTGATGGTAAGCTCTTTCAGGATGGGTACCCCATGTTTTACTCCTGAATACACTCACAGTTCCTAGCTCCATAGCAATCAGAGCTAGGTGAATTGAGCTTCAGGTTAAAATTGGTGATGCTTGCTTTTGGCCAGGAAGGTTTAATATGTAAGGTCTTGCTGAACTTTCAGCACCTCTGTAAAACTTGATGGTGTGTCACCTGAAAGACAAACTTTACTTTTTATCCTGGTAGGAAGCTGTGTGGAAAGGAATAAATTCATTGAATATTCAACAACACGACAAAAATAGGCACTAATAGTCGTTCATGTAGCCTTCTGTAGAAGCTCCAATCTAAGCATTTAGCAAACATCAGGACATCCAAATTTCATCCTATCCCAACAAACTAGGTATGAGGTACTATTATTATTCCCCCTGTACATATGAGGGGACCGGAGTATAACAGGTAAACTCATCCAAAGTCACAGAAATAGAAAGTGGCCGAGTCCATGCATATTGCTATTTACAGGTGTGCTTTGATACAGCCTCTTTCATTGCAGCAAAGAGGGTCTTGTCTTCTACAAATACCTTGCCGTGGTTATATACACCAAAGCCTACCAAGCTCAGAGGAAAGAAAACTACTGGTGAGAAATAATCTTCCAGCGAAGCTCCAACAAGAAGTATGGCGGTATGGGGGATAAGTAGGATTTTTCTTTGAAGTGAAAGAGGTGTAAAAAAACCTGCCCACCCACCCTGGGGACCCTGCAAAATGACACTATCCACCCATGCTCTGCAGAAATCCTGGATTCAAAGCTCTAGCCATCTTTAGGTAGGTTTGCTCCACACACATATGACTCCACGGCCAGCAGACGCTTTCCAAAGCCTTGGTTTCTCAACATAAAGAAACTGAATGCGACCCAAATCATAGCCGCAGTTGGATTCCTTCACCGTTATTTTAAATACGATCTGGTAGCCACACACATGGCGGCCCGAGAACTCAGGATTATGTACAAGAAATAAAACCTCATCCTGGTGGTCAAATCATGGCAGGAAATGATGCCTCTGACAGTTATTCGTGTATTAGCAGTTGCTTAAGTACCATAAGGCTTTTAGGGGAAAAGACTGGGAGGCAGTGGTTGGAAATGAAGCCTTGTTATTAATGCAGTCAAGTAATTCAGCTGGATTCAATAAAATAAGAAGCCCTGCCCAGACCAGTGTCTGTGGCAGAAGACAGCTAAAAGCTGTTTCAAAAAGAAAAAAAAATCTGGATTTATTGAATCCAGGCTTTATACATGGCATTCCTTCTTCCCGAATGGCTGCAAAATCACCCCACGCATTTGAAACCATTCGAGGAGAAAGGGGCGTCAGCCGTGTGAGGCAGGCACAACTAGATTGAAGGGAGCCAGGTTCGTAATGTTCAAAGTGACCGAAACCTTGGGGGTCCTTTGGACAGATTGTCACGGGACCCTGTGAACTCACTTCTACTGATGTGGCTCAGGTTAGAAACCAAGGTGGGGAGCCTCCTGCAGCATCCTGAGAGACCCTGAGGGTACCTATTCGAGGAACAAGCAGAAGCCCTGCTCTGGAGGAATTTACAACCCAGGGCAGGAGACCGGGGCTCGCCAGGCTCCTGGCCTTGGGAGAATTGTCTGGTTTCGGGTGAACACCATTTGGTGTAGCTCTATGGGTCTCCGTGTGTCTGTCCCACAGTTCCCTGGGCTTGCAGCTGCCCCTTTTCACATCTCAGGCCCTGTCTTTCGTTGTGCTCTGACGATTTTATCCCCTCCTGCAGATCCCTCACCTGAGACCTCCCTGCCCGACAGGTATCTTCTGTCTCTCCGTCCAGCCACATCCTCACTGGGGCCTGTTCCTCCTGCCTCCGCTGGCTAGCTCAGTGGCCATACAGCCAGGTGTCTGCTGGAGACACCTCTCCCAGCCCAGGTCTCTCCCGGACTACGTGGCTTCACTATCTGAAAAAAAGCCGGGTGAGCAACTTATTTATCTAGCTTAAGGTGTTTTCCATTCACCTGTGCTGCAGAAGATCAGGAAATACCGAGGAGAGCCCAGCTACAAAAGGGAGACCAAGGTGGCTTAGGCAAGGCTCTGTCCTCAAGGACAGAAAATCTAAGCCTAAGGTAACTCCAAGTAACAAACAAGCCATAGGACAGTATTAAAAACAGAGACAACTCCCAGGGAGGGTCCACCCGAGCCAGGAGGTTGTCAAAAATCAAGTGTCCCGATGGGCAGAGGTCTTGCACCAGATGCCTTAGAGTCGTGCTGTGTACCCCAGAGCAAGGCCACTGTTCTTTGTTGAACCTTGGTCTCAGTCTCATGTTGGTGAGGCTCAGGGTTGGAGGTCCGCAGGACACCATGCCTGGCCTTCAGGATGAGCTGCTGCTGCCGGCTGTCCCCCTGGACACCAGGTACTAAGGGCTTCATTTACCACCCAGGACAAGGCCCCCAAGAGATGGTAACAGGGAAAGAGGGGCACCCAGCAGTGCTGAGGAGAAAGACAAGATGGCAGCAACGGAAGGGAAGGGGAATGCTCTGGGAAAGGACAAAGGCGGTCACTGGGGGTGAGCATCCGAGGTGGAAGGAGTTGGATGTGGGGAGGTTGGAGGGTGAGAGAAGCTGCTGAGAGCTCTGAAGGGAAAGGAGAGCAATACAGGTCCTGACTGGCAGAGGAAGAGTGTTTGCATGAGACACGCTCCAATGGTTGGGATCTAGAATGCTCCTTGCCCTGAGGGAAACAAGGCAGCCATGTTGGCAGTGGGGCTTGGTTGAAGCGGGGCCTCTCGGGGTGTGGTTCCCCCCTTGTACTCTCTCTCTCTCTCTCTCTCTCCCTCTCTTCCAGTCTCCATGATGTGAGAACTGAGCTCTTACTCTCTCCCTTTCTCTGTTTCCCACCTCCATGCCCTGAACTCCACAGACCCAGCCTGTCATGGACTGAAACACCTTCCTCTAAGTTGTGTGGTCAGTTGTTTCGGGTTACAGCAGAGAGTATGTTGACAAAACATACACTAATGGCACTGGCTTAGCAGACACTCCACAGTTTACCGCACCAGGTCAAGGACCGCAGGATGGCACTCAGATCTCGGACGTTGTACACATATTAACTAGGGGCCCAAATGAAATTCATTTAGGGGAGGGGGAATTATTTCAGAGACAAATAGTGCTATCGTGAATTGGTGTTCTACAGAATAGTGTTAACAAGGGTACTAACAAATTCCTCCAACGCTGGGAAGATTAGATGATCACATTGACTTAACAGTGGGATTGCGGAAGGAGGGGAAATGGTATCTATGTAATCCATGAGTTAGGTTTGGGTACGAAAGCATTTGGGATTATAGCATAAGGAAGGAAGTGCTCCTGAAAGCAGGTGCTACCATCTTAAGTGAGTTTACCAATCGTATTAGTTGACATACCTCCCACCCTCCCTTCCATTATCCCTCCTTCCGTGGAGCATTCACTAGGTGCCAAGCCCTGGGCCAGGTGCTGAGACTCTGCTGAAGAGTAAGATACAATTCCTGCCACACGAGGCTCATGCTCCATCCAGGGAGACCAAGAGCTGACAGATTCTGATACTGCAACGTGATCAGGCACAAGAGGGATGTGGACCGTGTGAGGGGGTGGGGTAGATGGTGGCGTCTGTTCTGAATGGGGTTTAGAGGCCTCCTCGGGCATATAATTCTATACTAAGCGTGCCTCAGTGCGAGGGGCAGAGCTGTCTCTCAGGGCCACCTACACTCTCTCTGCCTTCCTCCTCTCTCTCTCTTTCTATGATCTATTCATCCAACTACCTCTCTCCTCTTTCTTTCTCTGTCCACCATCTATTTACCTATTTATGGTCAACATTTCAAGCCTTCCTAAGACAAGCTTCTTTTGTTGCCACAGGGAAAGTCTAGCTACCAAGGTCATGTCACCAAGGTACTGATGAAGGAGGGTGGGACGCTTTCCTTTGAGGTCTTCCTAAACAGGTTTGCTCTCGTCCGGTTGAGATGGTTGGGTGTCCAGCCTAAATGTGGAGGGGCCCATCAGAAGACTTTTCAAGGGTTTCCATACATCCTTATTTCTTCATTTGCTAAGAACCCCTAAGTCCATTAATTAATTAATTCATTCATTCATTTTGTGATACTGGGAATTGAACCCCAGAGGCATTCTATCTCCAAGCTACATCCTCAGACCGATTTTTTAAATTTTTCTTATTTGGAAACAGGTTCTTACTAGGTTGCTGAGAGCCTCACTAAACTGCTGAGGTTGTCCTTGAACCTACAATCCTCCAGTCTCAGCCTCCCAAGTACCAGGAGTACAAGTGTGCGCCCCCATGCCTGGCTTCTAAGTGCCTTTAGACCACGGGCAGCTGCTACCTTTTCAATGATGGACTTGACTTCCCAGGCTTGAGCACAGGTGAGGAATGACACCCCTGGAGGGAGGGCACGATTCCACGGTCAGAGAGGTCACTGCCGCCGCTGACTGAAGTTCTGAGAGAGGCTGCCAGTCTTGCACAGAGAGGCCTGCTGTGCTTCTAATGTCCTTAGCTGACTTCAAGAGCCAAAGACCCATAGGATGCTTGATCTCAGAATCCTCTTAAGTATCTTGCGTTTCTAACTGCCCCAGAGCTTCTGATCTGTTTCCAATTGGATGAAAATGTAGACTGCTCCATTTACTGGCAAATTTGGCCTCAATGGCACAAATTTCCAAAGGTCCTCTCACCCTCCTGGGAATAGCAGGGCCTTTGGGGTGGTCAGCATGTTGTGGGAAGAGGAAAGATAATCTGAGATTGTGGAAGCGTTGCTGAGGAATGGGTATTACATCTTCAGTACTGGAACCTAAGGCCAAGGGGTTAGAGTCCCACATATTTTGAGGGCTCAGCACATTCCTCAGTATCTTGGGGTCTTAACTGTCTTGGATGAAAGTTGCTTATCGGCCCACCAGCTCTGAATGAACAGTTCTATTTCTGAGACTCTGATGTACGATTCTGGTCAATCTCCAGGTCCTGATTCTGACAAGTCTAACAAGGGCTTCCCAGTTCTATATGTCGATAATGTCTGGTGATATTCCCTAATTGATTTATTCCAGGGAGAGCTTCCTTTGGGCTGTCAGAAGCAACCAAGCTTTGCTTTTTAAATTAAATGTAGACAAAATGGTTTTTTTTTTTTTTCCTTTTGCATTTTCTTTATAGGGCAGACACCCATGGCCATTGTCAAGGGAATGTGAAAGCAATTTAAAGTTTTTATCTTTGGGGAAGGATAGTAATGATCTGTGTATGCTCTCTTACATTTTTCAACGTTCTTTTGCTTATGTTGTTGTTGTTATTATTATTATTATTATCATTTTTGCAGTACTGGGGTTTGAACCCATGGGCATTCTACCTCCAAGCTACACCCCCCCCCAGCCCTATTTTCTATTCTTTATTTTTGAAACTAGGTCTCACTGAGTTGCAGAGGGCCTCAATAAGTAGCCGAAGCTGGCTGCGAACCTGCAATCCTCCTGTCTCAGCCTCCCAGGCACTGGGATTACAAGCATGCGCCACGACGCCTGGTTTCTTTTGGTAATTATAACAAGCAAATTAGTAAAATCAGCAGCCATATTATGAAGCTGCTGACACCGTGGGCGAGATCCCAAACATGGATTCCATCCTGGCCCGGCCAGTTACTACTGTGTGATCTTGGGCAAGTGACTGAACATCCCTGTGCCTCCGTTTCTTCATTTATAAAACTGGATAATGACAGTACATACCTCATTAGGTTCTTATGAGGATTAAATGAATTACTCTATGTAACGCACTTGAAGCAGTGACTGGCATATGGTAAGTACTCTGTGTTTGCTATTATAAAGACAAATGGATTTTTTTAAAAACAAATCAGATGATGCAGTCTCTAGGAACTTGGAAAGATTAAGTCAAGGTCATACAAAACAGCTCAAAGTAGAAATGGGGTCCAGGTACCCAAGGCACTACTTGCTAACACTGGATACTTCCTATGCACTAGACACTGTTTCGAGCCCTTTGCTATAGTATTTTAGCCCATTTTAAACCCAGGTTCCTAGAGACTGCATCATCTGCTTCCTCTTTCTCTCAGCTCTGGTGTTCAGGGAGAAAAGGCCCCAGCCCCAGCCCCAGCCCCAGGTGAGAGGGAATCCTCTCGACACTGTGAGATGCAGTCTTTTTTTTCCCCCTTGGTGTTGGGGATTGAACCTCTGGACTCAGTCCTTTTTGTATTTTATTTTGAAATATAGTCTTGCTAAGTTGCTGAGGCTGACCATGAATCTGCAATCATCTTGTCTTAGCCTCCCAAGTACTGGGATTACGGGTGTGTACCACCACGTCCCACCAGGATCTTATTTTGATATATAGCCAGTACGTTGTTGACTCCCATTTTGGTATTCTTCTCCCATTTCATCATCAAGTATTCTCTTGCATTTTCTTTTTCTAATTGAGTCGTTAAATCTTGGGGCAGTTTTCAGCCTTTAAAAGGTTTAGTAGAGATTGTGTATTCTTAATCCGAAAACCCGTATCCCACAATGCTACAAAATCTGAACCATCTGAGCACCAACATGACACCACGGTTGGAAAATTCCACACCTGACCCCATGTGATGTGTCACAGTCCAAACAGGTGCAAGAGCACTTAACACATTGCCTAAAATTACCTTCTGGTTGTGAGTGTATGCTGTATAGAAAACATAAGTGGATTTCATGTTTAGACTTGGGTCCTGTCCCCACAATATTCAATTTCGAATATGTGAAGAGTTCAAAGCCCCAAATATCTGAAATACAAAACACTTTGGTCCCAGGCATTTCAGATAAGGGATGGTCGACCTGTACTTTGGTTTTGCATGTAAGGGGGCACAGGTACAAAGATCACAAGAAGGGAGTATGGAGTTAATCAGGCTAGCTGTGGGCGGCTGCTGAGTCTGCAAAGATGCATGCCTTACACATGCTGCTGTTGGCAGCTGGCTGGGAACTGAACAAAGACAATTACACCCATGGGCACCAATGTCCAAGGACTCAGAGAGGAGACAATCCTTTCATCAGGTATTCTTAATATTTTTTTGAGAGGACAGAAAAGGAGGTATGTATGTATGTATCTATTGTGGTACTATGCATTGACCCCAGAGGCATTCTATCTCTGAGCTACACCCCTAGCCCTATTTTATTTTTAAAACAAGATCTGCAAGTAAGTTGCAGAGGGCCTCACTAAATTTCTGAGACTGGACACGAACCTTTGATCCTCCTGTCTTAGCCTCGAAAATACTGGGACTATAGGCGTGTGTCACTACACCTGGCACCTGATTTTGTGTGTGTGTGTGTGTGTGTGTGTGTGTGTGTGTGTGTGTGTGTGTGTGTGGTGTAGTGAGGATTGAACCCAGGGACATTCTATCTCTGAGCTACACTCCCATTCCTGTTTTTTATTATCTATTTTGAAACAGGGTCTCACTAAGTTGCGGAGGGCCTCACTAAGTAGCTGAGGCTGGCTGTGAACCCGGATCCTCTGGTCTCAGCCTCCCAAGTACTGGGATTGCAAATGTGCACCACCACGCTTGGCTACCTGATTTACTTTTAAAAAATAACATTAATAAAATAGTAAGAGCTGAGTTTCTATAGGATTTTCTCGTGGTTATAACTATCATTTTCTTCTATACTGAATTCCAAGTGAACTTCTTTTATATTAAGTCTAAAAAAAAATCATGCTTTGTCCAAGTGTCTGTAAACCACGTGTGATATGTATTCTTCATTTAACGATGGTCAGAGTTTACTGTATACTTTTCAAGTTCAGTCTCTGTGCCAACTTAATGGATTAAAAAACAAAACAAAACAAAAAAAAAAACCCAAACCTTGTCACTTAAGATCTGGCCTGTTAACCTTTTAGGAAATGAAAGTATTTACATAGCCTGGTGCTACACGTCACAGTATCAACCCTGGAGTTCTACTGACATGGTAGATAGGGAGGTGAGGGGATTCTGATAAATTCAGATAAATGGAACTGCTTAGCAACTGGTGGCCCAGTAAGGTTGAAGTTTTCAAGTGCAAAGCATTTGTAAGCCCGAGAGTGGAGGGGTGTTACCAACCATAACCAACTGACTGATACATTTACTCCAGCCTAGTTAAGTGCACTCACAAAATAGCTATGCAACAAGCTGGGTGTAATGGTGCACGTCTGTAATCCCAGTACATGGGAGGCTGTGAAATGAGGACTGCAGGTTTGAGACCAGCCTCAGCCACTTGGTGAGCCCCTCAACAACTTATCGAGACCTTTTTTCAAAAAAAAAAAAAAAAGGGCTGGGCGTCTAGCTCAGAGGTAGAATGAATTCCCTTGGGTTTAACTCCCAGTGAGACAGAAATAGCTATGCAACACAAAGGGCAAAATGAAACTGGAAATTGTTTTGGAATAAAACAAGTCCAACTCTGCATTGTAAACACACTTCAAGTCATAGGAGATAAAAATAATACATTGGATAGGCTAGCGAGCTCCACTCTGATCTCTAGTTGGGTTAGTTCAGGGGCAGATTATTCTGATTCCCATAATGCAGGGCGTGCTGGGCTTAGTGAAGCTTCATGTAGCGAGAAACCCAGTGAATGAATTGCAATTCCAATGGGTAATTTCTAAAGATGGACAGAGCACGTCATTTGCATAATTATTCCACATATCCTTAAACTTCTTCACTCACTCAGTGAATGAATATTACCTGCTCATTTGTGAGCATTGTTCCTCACTTATCTGTTTACTGAGCAAGAACAATGCAGACAGGAAAGATTCCAGGACTACTTGGCCCCGAGGAACTGTTGAGATAGATCTTGCTTTGTAACCAAAATATAATTATTTTCCTACCTCTAGTCTTTGGGGATTTGAGAATCAAGCCTTGAGACCAGGAATCAAAGTATAGGAAGCAATGGGTTTCTCTCTGTGTGTGTGTGTGTGTGTGTGTGTGTGTGTGTGTGTGTGTGTGTGTAGTACTGGGGATTGAACCTCAGAGGCATTCTACCTCTGATCTACACCCCCAGCCTTTTTTTTTTTTTAATTTTTTGAAACAAGGTCTCACTAGGTTGCTAAGAGTCTTACTAAGTTGCTAAGGCTGGTCTGGAACCTGTGATCTTCCTGTCTCAGCCTCCCAAGAACTAGAATTACAGGGGTATGCCACCATGCCTGGCAAGCAAGGAGTTTTAAACTATCAATTCTATGGGAAAATTTAGAAAGCATCCTAAAGTCATGAAGGTAGAAAAGTCTATGTTTAGGGTGCACTAATGGGTCTCAACTCAGCATTCATTCCCTTTCTGGGTTGTTTTTTTCTTCCCTTGCACCATGATCTACATGTCCAGTGATTCTGCACAGTATGTCTATAAATAGTGATTAAAAATCGACCGAAAAGAGAAAAAAAAAATTGGGCATGGTGGCACACACCTGTAATCCCAGCATTTGGGAGGCTGAGACAGGAAAGAGGGCTTAGGATGTAGCTCAGAGGTAGAATGCCCCCAGGTTCAATATCCAGTAAAACACACACACACACACACACACACACACACACACACACACACACACACAGCATTATGCTGTCTAGCTTGAAATAACCTTTCAAAATAACAGAAAGTTTAGTTCTCATATAAAAGTTGTGATCAATCTAGTTGTTTTGTTCCAGAAAGAAATTGGCACATCTAAGATGAAGAAAAATTCCATTTTCAGAGTGTACCTTACTGGACTCACTGTTAAAATATACACATGCCAAAAAACACCAACTCTACCTGAACATTTTGGATGTTATTTGTTTAAACATGTTTGTTTTCTTAGTTGAGCTAAAAATGTTTTTCTCTAAAGGGACACTTGAACTAAAATAAAAATAAATGGCATGTTTGAAAAGTTAGAGACCTGGAGTGGAGTACAGAAAGTGGAGGGAGGAAGTGAATTTTAGAACCTGCATAGTACATTTCATATTTTGGTTGCTCTAAAAAGATGTGGAAAAACAAATTAAAAGAAAAAAATTACAACTCCACCTGCATAAGTGAGGAATGAAAAACTATTCTTCATGTGGAGTTAGGTTCAGAAATAAGTTAACATATGATTATATAATAAAATTTTCCTTTTATTATACACTGAATTCTGTTACTGGGAACTATACTAATTGTATAAGACCCCTTATTCATACCAGACTTTGTATCGCTTGGTATATTCTTGGCATGGCTGAGCTTAGAAATCTTAGGGGATGGTGATCATAAAGAAATATTTATTATAGAATACTGACTATAATCAAATTTGACTTGCAGTTTCCTTTTAAGTGAGAAAAACATATTAAGAATTTCAGCATGGAAAGTTCCCCCCTCCTTGGATAACAGAACCCTTTTTTTAGGAGGTCTATGGCTTTGAGAGATCCAGAAATTCCCTGAAAATATTAAGCTTGAGTTTCTTGTGCTTGTGAACTTTTCTGGGGAGAAGGTACATAGCTTTGATTTACTTTTCAAAAGATACATGCAATCCTATGGGATATGTACACAATGGAATTTTACTCAGCCACCAAGAAGATCAAAATGATGTCATTTGCAGGGAAATGGATGGGACTGGAGAACAGGATGCTAAGTGAGATTAGCCAGTCACAAAAGTGACAAGTCGGATGTTCTCCCTAATATGCAGAAGCTAGGGAGAAAGTGGGACGAGGAGGGACTCCAGACAAAGGAAGAGAAACCTTAGATGAGTGAAGAAGGTGACCTCCCTGAGGGAGATGGGAGGGAGGGAGGGAGGGAGGGAGGGAGGGAGAGGAGGGAAACACCTCAATGGTCATGATGCACAGACACAGACTCATCAAAGCCAATCACTGTGTTGAGCACGGGAAGGAGGGAGGAGGGGGGAATAGGGTGGGACCTGGGGGAGGGCTCAGTGAGTGCTGCGTGCATGTATGCCTCTACCACCCTGAACGACATCGCGATGTGTGATTACAATGCACCAATAAAAGGAAAAAAAAAAGATGCATGCAGATATTTACTAACATTATATATGAATACATATATTCACACACATATACATTAACACATACACACCACTTAACTCTTTAAAACTTTATGAAAGAAGTATTATTGTGAGTCCAAAAGAAAAGTACTACGTGACTCTGTAGCACAGACCGTTCTAGAATCCAGATGACCTATTTACTAGGTCAGCAGTCGTTTCACTAAATGCCAAGGGACCCAGCCAAGACCACGGACCCAAATCGTTACTCACTGAAAACCAAAATTGGCCTCGGCATTTCTAGCAGGTGCGTGGTCTGTGGGGATGGGTGCAGGCATGGATGTGTGAGGTTGTGTTGGCTTTTATCGCCCTCCTCTTTCTGATGTGGATGGGTTTCCAGGCCATTCATACCCTCAAGTAAAATTAAACACCAACACATGCTTGACTTCCGAGACCCACCTAAAGAATGAGACGTTCATTTCCTATGATAAGCTGCCTGAGGAGGCTCTATGGGTCGCCCTCCATGCAAGCCTGTCTCGCTGGTCATCTCCACCAAAACGCTGAACTTAATGGAATTCCATTAGGAACCACAAAGCACGCCCCCTTTTAAAAACAGCGATTGCTACTTTCACCTAAGATGTCACACTGACCCATAGATCAAAACCAAGCGGAATCCGACGTGACACTCTGTACAAGTCTATCATGCTTTGTCAAAAGTCACCTTCCTCACGTGCTCTTGCCGACGGCCACCATGCCGTCCTTTAGCCACCTTCCAAGGCTCAGACACAGCTCGATCCCTGGGATCTCAGGGAGTCAACTCATCAGCCAGCACTCCTAAAAAATAATTCTGGAAAAGAGCCGGGCATGGTGGTGCACACCTGGATTCCCAGTACTTCAGAGGCTGAGACAAGAGGATTGCAGATTCAAGGACAAGCTCAGTAAGTAGTGAGACTGACATTAACCTAGAGAGACCTTGTTTCAAAAATAAAACTAAAAAATAGAGGTAGGGGTGTAGCTTGGAGGCAGAATGCCCTGATACCACAAAAAAAAAAAAAAAAAAAAAAAAAAAGAAAAGAAAGAAAGAAAATACTGGAAAAGAAGGGTTAAGTCTGAACATTGCAGTATTTCGCTTCAAATGGATTAAAGCAAACTTGAAGATGAACTTGGCAATTAGTGGAAATAAAATATATACTGGAAACATACTTTAAGTTAGGCTTCGAAGTGGCAACTACCCAAACGTCATGGTCAAATTGGCTAACAGTGGGTCGTACTGCCTACCAACTTCTTCACATATATCGTTTCCAAAAGTCATCTTCAAAATATTTCTCAACCAGCATGGCTTACTCCCAGGCCAATCAGAGTAGACTTCAGCTGCCGTAAACAGCTGGCACAGCTGTGCTGGGGCATCCCGGGTGAATTCTGGTTAGTTCATGTAAGGTCCCTGTTGGTGCTAAATCTGTTTTACCAATAGGTGTGAGAAGGAAAGCTGGGCTTAGGGACCTTAAGCGGTGGCCTGGCCCAGTCAGCCGGGAAGGCTAGAGGTGAGATTCAAGTGCAGATTTTCTTTTCTTTCTTTTTATGTTATTGTTTTATTTTGTTTTTCCTTCCTTCCTTTTTCCTTCCTTCCTTCCTTCTTTCCTTCCTTCCTCCCTTCTTCCCTTCCTTTCCCTTTCCTTTCCTTTCTTGTATGAGGGTTGAACCCAGGGGCGTTCTACCTCTGAGCTACATCCCCAGCCCTATTTTATTTTTTATTCTGAAACAGGGTCTCACTAAGTTGAGGCTGGCCGCCAACCGGCGATCCTCCTGTCTCAGCCTCCCAAGTACTGGGATGACAAGCCTAGTGCAGGTTTTCTGACCCCTGCTCCCCCCACCCCCAATTTAACAAGAGAGTCCAAAACTGTTCTTAGGAGGACTTGGTGCTGCTGTCATATTAGACAGCAGAGCTACTAGGGCTACAGTTGGGAGACAATCTGCTAGGACAGCTTTTTAGGAGTCCCTAGGAGCCTGCGGGACAGACAGGCCAACTCTGATCTCCAGCTTCCTGCGACACTTGAACGACTTCGCTGTAACGGCAGCTTTGCGACGTGGAGGCGTTCACACTGGGGATTTGGCTTCAGGTGGTGAAACCAAATTTGACTGGGGATGGTGGGGAAGTAGGTGAAAATTGCGAGGGGCATTCTCAAGCCCAGGTAGACGCTCAGCGATGGCCTGGGCTCCCCCACTCGCAGTCCGAGCAGCCGTTGAGGTGCCCAGACCCCTTCGTGGTCCGCCGACAGGGACACGCTCCGACTTCATCAGAACCCAGAACCGGGAGTCGTGGCGGGAAGGAAAGGAGCACGTGAGAACCCTTGGGAGGAAGATCATTTGCAGCTATCAGCACTGCCTGAAATGATGAGACGGGCCGGGAAACTCTCATCCTCTCTCCACAGCTTCCTGACACTGGACCCCTGGGCGGGTGGAGGGGCGGGGCTAGAAGCGTGGAAGGCAAGCGCAGGGGCCGGGCCTCTGGGCTGGGGCTCTAAAACCTCCATGCTGCCGGCTGGAGATGCGACGACGGTGCCTAGCACAGTATCCCATGCGTTGTCAGTGACTGTTTAGAAAATGTTTGTTGATTGACAGGTGACTGAATGAGTAAATAAATGAGTGAGTGAGTGAATGAATGAATGAACATGTTAGTAAATAAGTGGGCAAATGAGAGAGTGGTAGGTATGTAGGTAAGTGGACAAGGACAAGGACAATAATATTCAGATATTTTTGTGTGTATGTGTGCGTGTGTGTGCATGTGTGTGTGTGTGTGTGTGTGTGTGTGTGTGGTACTGGGGATTGAACTTGGAAACTTTTCACCTCTGAGCTACACCTCCAGTCCGATTTTTTATTTTGTTTATTTACTTATTTATTTATTTTTGCGGTACCGGGGATTGAACCCAGGGGCATTCTCCCTCTAAGCTACACCCCCAGCCCTATTTCTTTTTCTTTTTTTCTTTTTCTTTCTTTTTTTTTTTTTTTTTTTTTGCAGTACTGGGGACTGAACTCAAGGGAGTTCTACCTTCAAGCTATATCCCCAGCCCTATTTTTTATTCTTTATTTTGAAACAGGGTCTCACTAAGTTGCGGAGTGCCTCACTAGGTAGCTGAGGCTGACCACGAACCCGGATCCTTTGGTCTCAGCCTCCCAAATGCTGGGATTACAAGTGTGTGTCACCATGCCCGGCTTCTTTCTTTCTCTCCTCTCTCTCTCTCTCTGGTACTGGGAATTGAGTCCAGGGGCATTCTACCTCTGAGCTACACTTCCAGCCCAATTTTTTTATTCTTTATTTTGCAACAGGGTCTCACTAAGTTGTGGAGGGCCTCACTAAGTAGATGAGGCTGGCCGCAAACCTGCAATCCTCCTGTCTCAGCCTCTCAAGTGCTGGGATTACAAGCATGCACCAAGTGCTGGGATTACAAGCATGCACCACCACACCCAGCTTATTTTTCATTTTGAAACAAAGTCTCACTGAATGGCTGAGGGCTTCCCTTAGTAGCTGAGGCCGGCTACAAGCCTGTGATCCTCCTGTCTCAGCCTCCTAAGTACTGGGATCACAGGTGTGCCCCACCACACCTGACTAATTCTCAGTCTTTCAATCAGTTGCTGGGTCCCCCCTGGTGGAATATACCACAGTGCCTTTCCTAAGGCAGGGAAAGGGTTATAGTCAGCCACACCTTTGCATAGCTTATGTAATTCAACTCTACCAACATGCCTCTCTACAAAAAATGAAGAATAGTACAAAGAGCACTTAGAAAACAAAACCTCTGATTTAAAAGGCAAGTCCCCTACCTGACATTATGCCTGAATCGCCTTGCAGCTCTCGGCACGCCCACCGTGAGCTTTCCAACTCTGCAATCCACGCTGGCCTGGGAGGCGTCTCTCCTGTATTCTCACGCCATCTATCACCATACTTGTTTTACTCCGTGTTCTGTTGCTATAATGAAATGCCCAAAGCAGAGAACCTTATAAAGAAAAGAGGTTCATGTAGTTCACAGTGTTGGGGGGGGGCTGAAAGTCCAAGATGAGGCGGCCCCTTCTCTTTATCCTCTGGTCAGGGTCTCATGGTGGAAGGAATCCCAGGAGTGGAGATATATATGGGAAGGAGAGACCGCATGACAAGGCAGGAAGCCAGAGGTAGGGACAGGCGGGTTCTGCTCTTGTTATAACAACACACTCCCGCTAGAACTCGCTCAGCATGAATCCCACCCGAGAGAAGAGAGAAGCGCCCCTGGTAATCACTTTCCACCACATCCTACTTCTTAAAGGTTCCGCCATCTTTATATCACCACGCTGGGGACCAAGCATCCAGTACACGAACCCCTGGAAGACACAGGAAAGCCGTCCAAACCGTGGTCCCCTCCCTGGCCTTTGCTGAGCGAGGGCCGCCTGGGGCTTAGAATCCTTGCTCAGGTTCGGAACTGCTAGCGATTAGTCCAGCGTCCAAGAACCTGCCACCAGGCTTAACAGATCAATATTTGTGGATGCATAGCAAAGACATTTTGGCAAAAGACTTTTCCCTACCACGCTTGTAATCCCAGTACCTGGGAGGCTGAGACCAGAGGATCTGAGGTCTCGGCCAGCCTCAGATACTTAGTGAGGCCTTCTGCAACTTAGTGAGACCCTGTTTCAAAATAAAGAATAAAAAAATAGGCCTGGGGGTGTAGCTCGGAGATAGAATGCCCCTGGGTTCAATGCCCAGTAACTTTTCCCTTCAAATGTTTTGGCTTTTAGACTTTTCCCTTCAAATGTTTCGGCTTTTATGTTGTTAAGTGACTGTGTATAAACAGGGAGGCTGAAGTGCAGAGGCAGGAGGAAGTGACGGGGGTTTTCAGAGAGGCTGGAGGACAAGGTTGAGGATGCCCAGCTGTCTGTCTGTAGGGAAGGGGCTGCGCATGCGCTCCCCACGGTGCCATGGCCCCATGTCTAGGAAGAGAAGGTGGTGGAGGATTCGCTGGACCCGCCTCCTCCCCACAACAGCACCCCACGTCAGCCTGCATGGGCACAAGAGCTGGCGTTCGCTCCGCTCCGTCCCCGGTGGGATCTCCAGGGCTCCAGCAGGATCTGTGATCCTCCAGGTGTGAGCCCCGTCCCCGGAGCAAGAGGCCTCCTGATCCACCGATTAAAGACCAGGGGCCACGTCAGCGCGGGTCCTGGCAGAACCCCTCGTTTCTGTTTCTTTGCTTAAAAGTAACCCTGAGTACGGGATTTCGCCCACTCTCATCCTCCGGGAGATTACCCACCACCTGGACGTGGCCGACCGCCTAATAGGAACGCGCTCCGAGATGCCAAGAGACTAAAAGGCCCATAACTGTTGTTTGGTAATGAAAATGGCCCTAAATTATAACCAGAGATGGAAATGTGTCTGGGGGGGAGGACGGGATGTTCTGCCACAGAGTCTCTCTCTCGCTCTCACACACGAGGCGGATGCAAAACGGTTTACGGTTCTCAGGGTGAGGAATGTCCATTTCCATCAGATTAAAATACAGTTCGGGAAAACAATTACCTGCCTGAGATCCTGGGAAAGTAAAGCTTCCTGGTTTCTCTGCCAGGAGGAGCGACTGTAAAACAGGGCCCGAGAATCTCCCAAACAAGACTGCAGCGATCTCTCCAAACAGCTGCGATTCACCTTGGAGGCCCCAGGCTTGGTGGATGTCGCAATGCCTCCGAGTTCGAGGTCTCCCCAGCCTGGTGCCAAGAGCCGGCCCCCGGGGGACAAAGAGAGAACAGTTGCTCTCTTAATCGGAGCAGAAAACAAAACTCCCTCCCCAGGCCACCCCCCTCACCACCACCTCCCTGCTTTGTTGTGAAATTGTCACTGCGCCTTTGAGGAGCGATTAAAATCCCAGCCATGTCAAATTTAAAGGGCAGGTTCCCAGGCGGGGAAGGGAAAGGGGCTCAAGAAAGGAGGGGGGGAGGGAGGAGCCAGTTGCAGAGAATTTATGGAGGATTTGGGGATCACAAAAGTCATGGGACTCGGCTCCATTAAAATTAATGGAAAAGCACCAACAACGCAATTTAAAAAATAATCATAAAATAAAGCGGCAAGGATATTCTGGCTGGTTCTTTGCTTCCATTCTTGAGCCTGTTTGGGAATCTCGGGGCAGACTTCCTGAAGCTCAGCATGGGTAACAGTGGCTGCTTTTCCTTACTTTCCTGCCCTTTATACACAAAGATTCTGCCCCGGAGTGCAGGGATGAATGGTCCTCCTGCCGCTGGACATTTCCTGAGGGTGGGTCAGGTGCCTAGCGGAGCGGTGGTCAGAGCAGGCGGAAGAAATGCACAGGTTCTCAAGGCAGAGAGAGTGTGCACTGCGCTGTAAGAAGGCCGCTGGGGTTCCCCAGCTACCAGATTCTAGGATGCACAGAGCACGCCAGCTTCCCCAGGAGCACCTCTGACCCCTCCACACCCACATCTGCTCCCGATCTTTGGAACTGACTGAGCCCACCATATGCTGGAAGCCCTTCTCGAGGGTCCTCTTGGTTCCATTTGCAGAAGCGAGGAAAGGCGGAGAGCAAGGAGGTCTTAACCCCATGGGCGTGGTTCCCGGCAGTCACGTGATGAAGCACGGGAGGGAGGCGAGGGGCGAAGGCCCTGACTGCACCTTAGGGAAGGAACCTATCTCAGCACCAGTTTATTTTTTTCTTTTTGGCGGTGTTGGTGGTCAAGGTCGGGGCCTTGCATGTGTTAGGAAAGTGCTCTGCCACTGAGCTATCCCCCCTAGCCCTGTGAGGGCCAAATATGAATCAACAGTGGTCTCCAGGTGGACACTAAGGTAGAAGAAATATTCCATAAGTCCAGGGCTTCTCACTGAGTCTGCCCATCCTCCTTTCTTTTTTTTGCGGTAGTGGGGATTGAACTCAGAGGCATTCTACCTCTGAGCTACACCCCCAGCCCTATTTTTTATTCTTTATTTTGAAACCAAGTCTCACTAAGTTGCAGAGTGCCTCACTAGGTAGCTGAGGCTGGCCGCGAACCCGGATCCTCCGGTCTCAGCCTCCCGAATGCTGGGATTGCAAGCGTGCGCCACCACGCCTGGGGCCCATTTCCTTTCTTAAGGTGGGGATGCTTACAGGAGCTGCGTTAGGGCTCTTGCGATAATGACAAGAGCCGCCATATGTAGTGCTTACAGCGGAACGCAGGACACAGGTGGTGCCCAACAGATGTCTGGTCTCCTTACTACTGTTAAGCGTCCTTATTCTCTGATTGATCACTCATTGGGCTTTCTGTTTTCTCACTCAGCGAGACTTCTGTATTTTGACATATGTCGAAATGAGGTTGTGATGAATGTTTAACATATACCCCTTCATTCCCCCAGAGTCCAGAGTCCCCAGCCAAATCAACATACGGCAATCTATGCTATCAATTAAGCATAATGCTTGACATAATTTATTTTTTTTTTTTTTGCAAAAAAACAAAAGCAAACAAACAAACAAAAAAACCCTTACTATTTCCGCAACATTCATTCTTCCCCTCTCCCTCCCTCCCTTCCAAATTTGCAAGTCCTTTATGACCTGTAGACAGGTTATGAAAAATGAGTTTTAGCTTAGGAAGATATATGTCATCTAGTCAAGCTGCCTCTCCTGATCAAACACCAAGAGCCAAGAGAGAGCAGGGAAGAGGGAGATTAAAATCCTGCCACCAAGCAGAAGCCCTGGGTGTTGCTAGGAATTCTTGTCTTTAAGCAAAAATTGCAGCAGGAATCCCCCCCCCCTCTTTTGTAGAATGGAAAAGAAAGGGCTTCGCTCCCTTGCTCTACAGGGGCTTTGAGGAGGGAACAAGGGAGCAAGGAGGAGGAGAAGGAGGAGGAGGAAGAGGAGGAGGAGGAGGCCAGGGCTGTCTGCCCACCCACCCCAGGCTTAGTCTCCATGGCGCTTGCTTCTCAATTTCCCAGGCCCACCACGGCAACGGGAATGATCCATCCCTTGCCAGCCTGCTGGGTGACGGCCCTCGGTGACAGCTTCCCGCCCGCCTGGGAGCTGCAGTGGGGACCGAGGTCTCTAATCAACACTGCTCCTGGACCTCCTGCGCGGGCTGGGGCTCCTAGACCCGCAGCTCCCAGGCCTTGGAAGCAGGACTCCTACAGTAGCTGCCCCTGCGGGCGGCAGCAGTCACATCCTTTTTCCTATTATAGTTACAACCCAAACAATGAGCAGTCGAGCCACCGAGGGGCCCTTGGGCTCCTGGAGACCGACATTCTCACGATGCACAGTGGAAACAGGGCAGTGCTGGTAGTGCCCAGGACCTCTGATTCATTGTGATCCAAGGGGCTTTTCATGCCTTTAAAATAAACAGGAGCCCCGAGAAGGTGCCGCATTTCGTTCTGAGCCCCTCATCAGGGCTCCTGGTGCAAAACTCTCAGAGCAATCACGTACCAAAAAAAAGGGAGAGATGACTCTTTTTTTTTTACCTCAACAGGCAGAAATGCAAACGTTCTCGCCGCCTTGTTTAGCAGCTTACTAATTTGGAGGGTGCCAGTTTTAGCGTTCTTCTTGGTTTGACTTGTAAATGAAAGGTGGGACCTCTCTAAAATTACCCTGCTGGGTGGCTCCTGGCCCCAACCTGCCTCACGGACCCCTCCTTGCCATGGTGTGGGAGGACAGGAGTTCGCTGGAGTCACTAGAAAGAGAAATTCAGAGCTGGGTGTGGTGGCACACGCTTGTCATCCCAGTACTTGGGAGGCTGAGACTGGATGATCCGGGTTCGTGGCCAGCCTCAGCTACTTAGTGAGGCCCTCTGCAACTTAGGGAGACCCTGTTTCAAAATAAAGACTAAAAAAGTAGGACCATGAGCCGGGCGTGGTGGTGTGCGCTTGTAATCCCAGCATTTGGGAGGCTGAGACTGGAGGATCCGGGTTTGCGGCCAGCCTCAACCGCTTAGTGAGGCACTCCGCAACTTAGTGAGACCCTGTTTCAAAATAAAGGATAAAAAAATAGGGCTGGAGCTATAGCTCGGAGGTAGAATGCCCCCAGGTTCCATTCCCAGTACGGAAAAAAAAAAAAATAATAATAATAGGACTGTGGCATAGCTTGGAGGTAGAATGCCCCTGAGTTCAATCTGTAGTACTGCAAAAA